>PVKB01004448.1:0-77536 GCA_004027205.1 Ctenodactylus gundi
TTTTTTTTTTTTTTTTGCGGTGGCAGCCTGATTTCTTTCACAGAAGTATTTTATCAGTGACTCATCTGCAGACACAGAATAATAGGCATCTTGAAAACCACACCACTAACTAAATTAGTGTCTGCATTTTCCTCTTTTACTTGCCCACTGCTTGTCTTTTTTACAGATTCATTTTCTCTGTACCCTTTTGGGCTTTTTTTGTGATTGTCTTCCCTGATTTGAATAGTGTGGCAGGTAGGATAATGTTCACACCTGTAATCCACATTCCAGTCCTCAGAATCTGCTAGTATGGTACTGCCTTTCATGGCCAAAGAGATCGTGCAGATGTGCTTAAGGGTCTTGTGATAAAGAGATTGTCTTGGATTACCTATGTGGGCAATGCAAACAAACACCATTCTTAAAGGGAGAGAGAAAGTGAGTGCCTAAGGAAATGTTCAATGGAGAAACAGACACAGGGCCATAAGCTAAGGAAGGTGGACAGCTTGGGGAAGAAAGAAAGGTTAAGGCTTTTCTAGACACTTCTGAAGGAGCACAGCTTTGTCTGTATCTTAACTTTCAGCCCTGTTGAACTTCTGACTGTCCTCAGTTTTAAGATAGAAAGTTTTGGATCTCATTGTGGTGATGTATTCCTGCAATTGCAGCAAGTTCTAGGCCAGCCTAGGCTATATAGATTTTTGTCTCAAAAAAAAGGTAAAAAGTCTTTTTTTGGAGGGGCTGATGGTACTGGTGATTGCTTTTCACTGAGCTACTTTCTCAGCCCGTTTTTATTGTGAGACAGGATTTTGTTTATTGATTTTTTTTTGAGGCAGAGTTTCTTTGTATTCCAGGCTGATACTGAAGTCAGTATGTTGCCCAGGCTGTCCTTGAACTCTTGACAATCCTCCTGCCTCAGCCTCTCCAGTTCTGGGATTACAGGTGTGCACCATCACACCTGGTTTTTGTGGTGCTGGGGAATCAACTCAGGGTTTTGGGCGTAACTGCTGTGCTGTTACTTCAGCCTTGAGGCCGGACTTTGCTAAGTCATTAAGTTGCCTAGGATCTAGAGGCTTGCATTTGTGCCTGATCCTCCCAGAGTGCCGGGATTACAGGTATATATCACCACCACACCCAGTTTACATTTGTTAAGTCAATAAATTTGAAATAATTTGTTAGGAATGGAAATTGAAAACAAATACAGATAGTTGTGTGTGTGTTTGTGTGTGTTTAAACAAATAGCAGAAAGATTTTACCTTTCACCCGCTCTTAGAGGGAATTTAGAGTCATTTTTGTTGTATATATGTAGAGGCCAACTTGCTGATACGAAATAGCCAAAGGCAGGAGAGGTTTTTTTCCCCACCTGCTTAATATGTTGAAAAGATCATTGTTATGGAACTTCTGAGTAATATTTGATGCCTGTGAATGTAGTGATTTCAGTCTTGCCTTTTTCAAGTATGAGGCCTGTTTGAAGCTGACCGCTCTGTCCCAAGATCATTTGTCACTGGCTAATGCTTCACAGCATTTCACAGTTAGGTTAGATTACTAGAACTTGGTTTTTGTGTGGCATTTCTGAACTACCAGGCCTGTTTTGCCTGTGTTGGTGTACTGTAGCCATACGGACAGTTGGCCTTTTACCCTGTGGAGTTGCTTTGCACTCATCATTGCTTCTATATTGTTGGCCCAGTGGCCAGTCTTCAGATATGTCATTTCAATAGATCGTATTCTGGGAACAGAGAGAGTAGTCTAGCAGTCTAGTGAACTTTTTCTCTTGTTTTGTGAGATTTAAATCATGCCTTTTTTCTTTTAAGGTGCTGGGTTGTGAACTTTTTATCGTGTGTGTGTGTGTGTGTGTGTGTGTGTGTGTGTGTGTGTGTGTGTATGTATGTGTGTATTGGGGGGGGGGGGATCAGTCCTGGGGATTAAGCACTAGGAGGAGTCACATTGGTCCTTTCTTTCTCCATAGTCCAGGCTGGTCCTAAACTGATTGTGTAGCTTGGGTTGGCTTTGAACTCTTAAGCAATCCTCCTGTCTCAACCTCCTGAGTGCTGGGGTTACAGGAATGCCAAGCCCGTCTGGGTTATTGCCCTATGGCCATGTACCGAAGTGCTTTAACTGCTGAGCTATGCTCTAGTCCCCTTTTAAAATTTTGATATTGAAACAAGGTCTCCCCTAAGTCACTAAGTTGCCCAGGCTGGGCTCAAACTTGGAATCCTCTTGCCTCAGCTTTCTACTACAGTGTAGGGATTTCAAGCATGAATTTCTGGGCAAGATTTGATTTTATCTTGATGCTAGACTGAGTGTTCTTCTGAAAGATTGTCTTCTCTGTTAAGTGACCTATTTTTCTTAGTGTGTTCCTTAATGGATGAATGAAAGCACAGCCAGAAAAAAATTTCTTGGATCTTATTAATAGCCTTACACATTTAAAACTATGTAATTGCCTTTTTAAAAAACCAAAAATGGTTGGGTGAAAATATTCTGTTAAAAGCTTTTAATAGAATCTAAAATATATGCAGACTACTGTAGCAGATCTTTGGCACTGTATCCATAAAAGGAAAGTAAGCTATTAGAATGCTGGCAGTGCCTTGTATGTCCGTGGTTCACTTTGTGCGATTTTCTTAGTGTGGGATCTGGGTATGGCTGTGAGAACTACTGACTACTGTGCACTTCTGGCTCACGTTCTTGCTGGTGGATTTACATCTTATCCAAGGTAGAAGAACTATTATTGGTACCATGAAAGGAGTGTTACCTTCAGGTTGTTTCTATCTTGTTTTTCTTTACAACTTTAAGGATTTCCCTTGTTATTTCGAATCTCTGGTCATAAAATAGCATCTTTTGTTGTGATTTTAAAGTGAATTGTGAGAATTTTCAACAATATAAATTCTAATCTGTTGGGAAAACACCCCTAATCCCTCTTTCCTTTCTACCCTTAACTGATGCTGGCCAGTTAATTCTGGGATTTGAAAGTACTTTCTGACACTTAGAATTATATATTAAAAAAAAAAAACAAGGAATGAGTTGGGAGTATGTCTGTTAAGGAATATGGATGGTGATGGCAGAAATATAGAGGCCCAGCCGTATTCTTCTGGTAAGATACTGACATTTGCGTACACATTGACTTCATAAAGACTTTCAGTTTAAAAACTATTAAGTGGAAACACTGAATTAGGAAGTCTGGATGTATCTTCTAAATATAAAATGGCTTGGGGGTGTTGCTTAGTGTGAAAGCCCTGTGGTCAATCCCCAGTACCCCACCCACATATTCAAAAGTCTTACTGAAGTAAATTATGTATATGATAAAAAATTAAAAAGCAAGCGTTGATAGTTGGATTTAGAGAAATGTAACGCTGCTTCTCACCACCAGTTTTGCTGTGCATAATCATTTGTTATCAGCCTTTTCTTCTGACCAATTTCATAATGCATGCAATAGGTATAACACTGAAAATTGCATACTTTAGTTATAGATTGTCTAATTACTACATGGCTTTGTTTAGTTTCCCTCTTCCCTTCCTCTGTCAGTCTTTCCCACTGGTATGTTTTTCATGAATCACTTGAGAGCTACATACATCATGATGCTTTCCCCCTATTTTATTGATACGTATACATGCGATACGTAATGTTTACTTTGAACTTGAGTATTTTGTACCCTTACATATTGTGTCAAAATTGCAATTTTTTTTCTTCTTCCTTTTTGGCCCTCCCGTGCCCTCCCCACTAGTTCCCACTACCTCCCCCCACCCCCATTTAGCTCTAGGTTTCTCATATTAGAGAAACCATTCAATATTTAACCTTCTGCATCTGACTCAGTTCACTGAGCATGATGGTCTCAAGTTTCATCCATTTACCTACAAAAGCCTCAAACCTATCTGTCTTTATAGATGAACAGTACCATTGTTACATATATCACACTATGTATCCATTGGTCTGTTGATGGGTATTTTAGTGTCTTTCACATTTTAGCTGTTGTTAGTCGTGCTGCTATGAACATGGATATACACATGTCTCTTTTATATGATGCTTTTAACTCACATTGTGATACTTTGCTCCTAAATGCTTTAGCATGTGCTTCATAAGAATGATGTTTTCCTATGTAACCACACAATATAATTATGCCAGTAATTTAATGGTAAAAGTCTTACCTAGAAGCCAATCTTGGTGGCACATACTCGTAATCCCAGCACTGCGGAGGCTGAGGCAGGAAGATTGCTGTGGGTTTGAGGCTAGCCTGAGCTAATACGAGTTCAGAACCATCCTGGATTGTAGAGCGTGACCCTGTCTCAAAAAAATAATTCTCAGTTCCACCAAGTTTCAGTAATTATTGCTGTTCCCACCCTGTTTAATTAAGGAGTTATATAATTAGAGTGAGTGTGTGTGTGTGTGTGTGTGTGTGTGTGTGTGTGTGTGTGTTTAGTTTAGAGGAGTGCCTGGTTTTTGCTTATTTGTTTGTTTATATATTTATTTATTTATTTGAGACAGGGTCTCACTCTGTAGTCCTGGCTGGGTCTGAATTCACTATGGAGCCCAGGCTGGCATTGGACTCAAGGCAATCCTTCTGTCTGTCTCTCGAGTATTGAGATTACAGGCATGCACAGCCACACCCAGCTTGTATGGTTCTGGGGAATTGAACTCTCGGGTACTTAGTACTTGGTACGCAAGTGCCTTAACCACTGAGCTATTCCTCCAGCCCCTGCTTTTGAATTCATTCTTTTGAAACCTTTTTTCCCCCCTGCAGTGCTGGGGATTGAACCTAGGGTCTTGTGCATGCTAGACAAGTGCTCTACCATTGAACCACACCCACCGTCTTATGTTAATGTTCTTAGAGAAGTCTGGTTTTGCACAGTGATTCTCAGTTCAGGTTTTTAGATTTCTTTATGATTAGATTTAATGAAATTATTAGTAGAGTAATACCACATAGGTGAAATTATGTGAGGTAGTACTTTTACTGTCTGAATAATGGCCCTTCTATCATTGTGGTTTTTATTTCACAGTTTAATTGTGAATTATGTACAGTATACATTTTACCATTTTACTTATTTTAATCTGATATAATTTATTTGTTCTGGAATTGAGCCTGTGGTATGTACTATACCCCTTGAACTACATAACCGGTCCCCATTTTACTCTTTTATTTTTTTTGAGACAGGGTCTTGCTGTGCAGTTCATACTAGTACTCACTGTGTGGCCCCGACTGGCCTCAAACTCACAGGAAACCTCCTGCCTCAGCCTTCCAACTGCTGGGATTACAGACATGTGCCACTGTACCTGGCTTATGTGGTGCTAGGGAATTGAACTCAGTGTCTTGAGCTTGCTAAGCAAGCACTCTAACCACTGCACTGTTCCTTCAGCCCCCATTTTACTCATATAAAAAGTTACATCAGAGGCATTTACCTTTACATTGTTGTGCAGACAGCATTACTGTTTATCTCTAGAACTTTTCATCCTAGGAAATATTAGTCAGTCTCTCTTCTCTACTTTCCTAGCCCTGGCAATTCTTTTTCTACTTTCTGTGAATGTGACTACTCTGAGAATCACTTATGAATTATATAGTATTTGTCCTTTTGTGACTAGCTTCTTTGACTTGGCACAGTATCTTTAAGATTCATCTGTGTTGTGGCATAAGCTAAAATTTCTTTTCATGATTGAATAATACTTCATTTTATTTGTATGTCATGTTTTCTTGTCAGTCAGTGGACACATAATCATTTCATGAAATTTAGGTTTTTGTACTGACTTCCCATAACAGTATATTAATTTGTTTAATAGTAAAAGCAGATTATGCACAGTGGAATACTTAGGTATGAGAAAAGCTAGAAAAAAATGGGAGTGTATAATTTCACTGCTTAGAGGAAGTCTGACAGATTTTTTTGTGTATATTTTCAGGTATGAAGTTACATTGTGGTTTGTTTAACTGAACTTTACATTTTTTAATTAAAATGTGTTCATCTAAGACGTGAATGTGTAATATAACAGTGAGTTGATACACGTGAAACTAACCTGTTACAATAACAGGAGTATGATATTGCCTATGGAGTTGTGTCTTTGTAGATCTTTATTACTAAGAACAGTGTGCTGTCCCATTTTATTATTCATTTGTATTTTTTGGTTAGGTACTTTTTGTGATTTATCAGGTTAGATGACATCTATAAATAAATGTGTGTTTGTCGCAAATATTTTTTCCTCTTTTTGGTAGAATGGCATATAAAAATTGTCTGCTGGTGTGTGAAGTCTTTGTTTTTTCCTTTCTCTTTCTCTTGTTCTCTCTCTCTCTCTCTCTTTCTCTCTCTCTCTCTCTCTCTGACTCTTTTGACACAGTTTGCTCCGTGTTCTAGGCTGGTCCTGAACACACTGTTCAGCTAAGAATGGTCTAGAACTCATGGCAGTCAATCGTCCTGCCTCAGCCTTCCAAGTGCTGGGATTGCAGAAGTGTTCCACCATGCCTGGCTGTTATGTGGTGCCTGGGAGATAAAATGTGGGGCCTCATACTTCCTTGGTTTCCCATTTGCGTTAATCACTGATATATGGATGTGCAATTTTTTGATTGAACTAGGGATTAAAATGTTCTAAATAATTTCTACTAATATGAATGTTTAAATATTTTCCGCATTGATTTTTGTGCTTCCATCTATATAAAATTCTTGGAGTTTGTCTTGATTCTCATATATATGTGTGTACATAATGAAGCCAAAGTGTGAAGCCTTTTTTTTTTTTTAAATAAGCTTTACACTTCGGTTTAAGTAATTACTGCTTTGTTACATATTTAAAAACCTGTTCACCATATCTCCCTCTCTCCATTTGCTTTTATAATTTCCCTTTTCTGTCTTTTTTGGTTCTTTTGTCCAAATATTCATTGACAGGGCTGGGATGTATGTAACCCTGTGTGAAGGTCCTCATCTCAGTCCCCAGTGCCAGTGTGTGTGTGTGTGTGTGTGTGTGTGTGTGTGTGTGTGTGCGAGTGCGCGCGCGCGCGTGTCTTTTCTTTCTTCTCCTTCTCCTTCTTCTCCTTCTCCTTCTTCTTCTTCTTTTTTTTTTTTTTTTTTTGCTTTTTTGGTGTTTCAAGACATGGTAAAAGTCATGTCTGATTTTATGGCCTGTGGGAGAATGTATAGGTCAGGAAGCCATTATGGTTCAGAAGTATAGACTAGAAGAGGAATGGGTAACCTAACCTCATTAGTAGACTTGGTGAGGGCTTTTGGTGACACATTGGCTGAAATATCTTAGAGGAAGAAAGGTGTTTCTTTGTCAGAGGGAATTTTATGTGTTTAGAGCCCCAGAATCATCACAGCATGACCAGTAACATGAAAGAAGTTATCAGGGTTGAAGTTTATGTTGGGGTGAGGGGAGGAATTAAGAAAAATAGCTAGGTTTTTGGTTTGGACCCCTGGGTTGGTAGTGGTATTGTTTTTGCTGAACATCAGTAGAGGGCAGGGTTGTTTTAACACATGATATGATTAGGATATCTAATGTGTTGTTGTATATATGAGCCTGAAGCTATTGGGTGAAATGAACTACTTTAATGTGAACAGTTTAATGTGAATATATATGTGTGTAGTAAGGCAGTGGATGTTTATGAATCTGTGGAACTATGAATCTGTGGAACCTTCTCAAGTGGTGGCAAATTATAGGGACTTGGTTGTTTTGTGCTTCCATTCTAGCTGGAAGCCTTATTAAGTGAATCTAGATTATTTTTAACACCTTTCCTAATTTGATGATTCTTTATCCTAAAAGTCTGTATTTTTGTCCAGAAAAGTTGAGTGGGTATAATATCAAGAGTATAAAGCTGTGATAAATTGTGAGACTCTTTTTCCTACACAGCTTCTCTCCCTGTTCTTGGGAAATGTTCAGTTACCTTCAAGTTTTCTTTAATGTAAGAGTGGGCTACATTATTCAGTCTCAGCAGTCCGACCTAAAATAAGAGAAAGCAGTTAAAAAATGAACATTTTATTTTGAAGTAAAAAACTTTTGGACTTGATTGCAATGGTGAATATGGCTCTGGTATATGTTATTGTATGTGAATTTCAGAAATATACTTTTAGAATCCTATATTTTTAAGAACCTTTATTTTCTTCACTGGAATAGTTTGGTGATGTTTATTTTTCTCTTAACCTATTGACATTCATACTCATCTGATCACTTTTCCCCGAAGATAATTCTAACTTGTTTTTCAAAATCCTTTGATGATGTTTTCAGCAGTGTTTCTCCTGCACAGCAGGATCTTTTTTCTTATGAAACTATCATGATTTATCTCTTATGAAACTATTCATGATTTTGGAGATTTATATTTCCACAATAGTTGAGTTGTTAACAGTTAGGGGCAGAGAGAGGTTAACTAGAACAAAGAGAAGTAGGATGTTGACTAAAGAGCACAATAATCAAACTATCAAACTGCCCATAACAGTTAGGTCTCAGAAATATAAACTCTCTGTCGTATTTAATACTAGGACATATAAAAAGCCTTAGAGACTATTTGACTGAACTTCCATTTTTCTAAAGAGGATATTTTAATAATCGAGTGAAAATATTGAATAGAAGTTAGCTGACATAGATGAATATCTTTTGTTGTTTTGAAAAAGGTTATTGTTCTGTAGCATTATCCTATGAATAGAATGGTAGGTGATAATCTCTTGTCATTGGTTGCTATGTGGATAATACAACTAAAAGGCTCCTTGCTTGGTCTGCTCAGACTGTTTCTAGGATTATCCCAGTCTGTGCTTGTGCCTATTTGAAAGTACACTTTAAAAATATTGAGGGCATTTTATTAAAAAAAAAGTTCACATTTTGAGTGTTGAGTGAGTTTGCTGTGAATACCTAAGCCAAGTTTGTGATGAACTGTAGCCAGGTTGAGATACTAAAAGTTACTGGGTGGTTTAGTTTTTTTTTTTAATATGCCAAACCGGTTAAATGATTTAAGGGTAGAGGAAAGCTACCTAGACATTATAGCCAGCCACACCTGCATCTTCTGCTGACCATGATAATAGGACATTCTGAACATTACCACTTAAAACTAACTTTTCTCTTTAAGGGTTCCTGACATTGTGCCTGCTGACTCCAGGTCCACCCTGACTCCACAGCATATACCATGCTGTGATGTCACAGCTACCATAGAACTCCAGGGTAGTGTTGAGCTGGCCCATGTGGGCTCAGGTAAGTCCTGGCTTTTTTTTTTACCATTTGGCATTCTTTTCAAAGTTAGTTACCATTACAATTTTATGTCATAAAGGAAAATAAGGCAAAACTTTGAAAACTGTGCCATATATGGGGGAAAAATAAGTCTATTTTCTAAACATCTATGAGCCAGCTCCACATGCTAACCGACGGAGTTCCATAGTAGCTGTGAAGTCCCCAGTGATTTAACTGACCTATGGCTTCAGAACATGCTAAGCTGTCTTCCTGGCCCAGTTTGTAAGGACAACATGAGTTTCTGCTGCTGCTGCCACCACTCTGCTGCCTTTTCTTTTTAAAACGCTTTGTAGCTAGGAATTTGTTATACATCAGTAGTGTGTTTCATTTATTTTTAAGCCTTCTTGTTTAAAAGTACATTAACACTTTTCCTTTATCGGTATCATGATTTATTTAATGGTGCATTTCATCCCGTTTTGAATGCATGAGGACACGCCAGGTTAGTTGTATACAGCTAATCTTAGAATATCTCTAGTTGCCTTATTTGCCTTCATAACACGGAAGAAGGAAGGGATAGATACAATGTTAGTGACATTTAAGAAGTATTAAGAGAAAAGTGCTTCAGTTATTCTTGGAGACATTGTGAATTGTCAGTAAACTAGAAAACAGGTATTTTTCTCTTATCTTGGGAAAAAGTTAGTTTTTTTCTCTACACTTTCTTCCGTCAAGTGAGGTCTTAACACTGTCACTTATGTAGTCTTTTCCTGTCTACCACCTGTTCTACTGCTTTTTTACTTTTATCTCTGTTATTGAAAGGTACTCCTCTTGTAATGTGAAGAACTCAGAGACATCTTGATATCTTGTAAATTTATTTGCATATACTGTGGTGCTCATCTCCCCAAATAGAAAACTAGTAATTGCTGAAAGTTTAAATTATATGAATATGGGCCAAATTCTTTTTTTTTTTTTTTTGTTCTTTTTTGAGACAGAGTCTTGCTGTATAGTCCAAGCTGGTCCCAAACTCACTGTGTAGCCCAGGCTGGCCTCAAACCCATGATAGTCTTCCTGCCTCAGCTCTTGGAATGCTGGGTGTGCACCAAGGTTAATTTTTGTGTGGTGCTCCCAGGAAATCTTGGAGGATTGAACTCGGACCTTGTGCATGCAAGTATGTGTTCATGCTTCAGGAAGTTTGAAGAATTTTGTGTTGTAAAAAATAGACAAAATCTGATTTGTTCCCCCTCATTTTCTGCCCTCATGTATTTACTCCATGCTAGGGAATGGATGTCACATACCCTTTCTGCATTTAAATGCAGAAGTGGAGGTGGGAGGGAGTGATTCATTGTTTTAGATACTTGGGTGAGGTTAAAGAGAAATCTTGGTTGTGTTTGTACATGCATTTAATAAGCATTATTGAGATACAGTTTGTGTGTCATATAGTTCAGCATTTGAAGTTCTTTATTTTTTTAATAACACTATGAAAGCAGAATGGATGTTCACTAGTGCTAAAGCAGTTTGATAGTTTGATTATTGTGCTCTTTAGTCAACATCCTACTTCTCTTTGTTCTAGTTAACCTCTCTCTGCCCCTCCCTCTTCCCCCCTTTACCCCTCTCTCTCTCTCTCTATCCCCTCTCCCCTTCTCTCCCTTTCTCCCCCTTGAGACAGGGTTTTGCTCTGTACTTCAGGTAGGTACTGTCAGTGTTTAGTCCAGGCTGGCATTGAACTCAGGCAGTCCTCTTGCCTCAGCCTCCCGAATGCTGGGGAATTGAACCCAGGGCTTTGTGCTTGCCAAGCAAGTGTTCTAACCACTGTGCTACTTCTCTGATCCCTATTTAACTTCTAATTTCAGAAATCCCACAAAAACATTGGAGGAAATTATATTTTTGGGGGGGAGGAGGAGCAGTACTGGGGATTAAGTCCAGTGCCTTTACACTGAGCTACATCCTCTGCATATTTTTAAATTTTTGACTTAAAGACAGGTGTCACCAAGTTACTAAGTTGTTTAGGCTGTTGCCTCCTAGAGTGCTGAGATTACGAAACTGTATCAGTAGGCCAGGCTGAGAGAAGAAACAAATTTCTAAGAACCATGCCTGTCATCCAGCACCCTGGAAGGCCGAAGCAGGACGATCACAAGCTTGAACCTAACATGGGCAGTTTAGCGACTTGGTGAGACCCTGTCTAAAGGTAAAAAATAATGGTCTTGGAATGTAGGTTAATATGAAGGCCTTAGATTTGATTATCAGTTCCCACTGCCCAAAAAGAGTACATTAAAAATGAGATTCTTCTAGACATCAACAATACAATGAGTTAGCTAGAAATAGTAAAGACAGTTGTCTTAGTCACTTTTTTGTTGCTGTGACTCAACACCCGACATCTACAAATTTAGGGGAGGAAATTTATTTTAGCTCACGGTTTCAGGGGTGGCCTCCAGCAATGGAAGTACATGGCTGGGACAGAGGTGGGGGCAGCTTCTCATTACATCACACATAGGAAGCCAAGTCAAGGCAAGTTGAGACTAAGTCCTCCAAGGAAGGCAGGAAGTAGCTTATATATCCTTCCAGGTCTCCTCCCAGTGATCATCCCCTCCTGGATCCAGGAGTGGAAGGCCCCCACTACATGCCTGTAATCCAGTTAATATGCCTGTAATCCAGTTAATATGCCTGTAATCCACCCCTCCAGACTAGGTCCTAATTTCCCAACAGCACATAGTCCATAGACAACCTATAACATTTGAATACATGAGACTTCTGGGGAATATTCCAGATCCAAACCACAGTAATGGTAATTTAGATGTCCTCTTCTTCCAGCCTAAGGGAGGAAATAATGTAGTGTTCACTTTGGAGGATGTTTGTCTTGTGGAAAAAACATATACATTTGAAAACACACGCGCAGGCATGCACGCCCGCACGCCTGCGCGCCTGTGTCTATGCATGTGTGCTTATGTGCGTACTGAGTAGATCTTGTTTTTTCCTGTAAGTTGTTCAAACTCTTGGGTTACTTTTGGGAAAATTTGGAACATTTCATATAATGTGAAGAAATTGTATAAATGGATATGTTTTTAGTTTTAAGCCAAGAATTACAAGATGCAGTGATGCTGCTTGAACCTTGAAATAGTTCTAACCTTTTTTTTTTTTTCTTTTCTTTTTTGGTACTAAAAATTAAACCCATGGTAAGGCCATATCCAACCCTAGAACTGAAGGGAAACGTAGTTGCTTTTATATAGGAATACTGTAGAAATGAACGGGGATGGGGCAGGCATACTGAGTTACAAGTAAAATAAATGGCATTTCATTATTCAGAAAGTTGTGGACCTTATGAGATTGTTCTTAACAATTAAAACAAGCAGAAGTTTTAGAGTGTGTTTTGTGTGCTTAAGCATTAATTAGAAATGGAAAAAATTTTCATTATAATTCATTTGTTGTTTTGGTAATGTTACGGAGTGTGAACATAGGGCCTTGTGTATAGTAAGCAAGCTCTACTACTGAGCCATATTTCTGTACCGTGGGTTGGCTTTGATTCATGTGGCACTTCCTGATCTGTTGTCAAGGCTTGCCCTCTGGGGAAATTTATTCCCTTGTCTTAATGCCAGTTCTTTTGTGTCTTAGCCCTAATAACTTCTAGGGCAGTGTTCTTTATTAAGCATGCTTCACAGCTATTTATAAAGTAGGGTGGTGGGGAGGCTGGAGGAATGGCTCAGTTTGATTCCCCAGCACCACATAAGGCAGGCTTAGTAGCGCATACCTGTAATTCCAGCCCTTGGGGGGCTGAGGCAGGAGGATTGTTTTGAGTCCATGGCGAGCCTGTGTTCCATGGTGAGTTCAGGACCAACCTGGACGACAGAGAAAGGCCCTGTTTCCATTAAAAAAAAAAAAAAGTAGACTGGGCATTGGTGAAACCAATCCTATCACCAATGATAGGATTTACAGCCGAACTTACACGTATATCTGGCGACAAAGATATTAGCAACACTGCTCCAAAAATAAAAATTCTGATAAGGGGAGCATTCCCACTTACTAAGAGGAAGTTTTGTTTAGTTTAGGTGGTGTTGGGACATGGGCTTGGAATCGAGGGCCTTGCACAAGCGAGGCAGGCACTGGACCGACATCCCTATTGTTGCTTTTTTTTAGGTGGAGGCTCTTACTGCGTTGCCCAAGTGATCCTTCTACATGCCTTGGCTCCGTGGGTGCTGGCACTTCAGGTGCATGGTACCAGACCTTTTCTTTTTGAGACAGGGTCTCACTGTGTAGTGTAGGCTGGTTCTGAACTCACCGTGTAGCCCAGGCTGGCCATGAACTCATCAGCAGTCCTTCTGCTTAACCTCCCCAGTACTGGTATTACAGGTTTGTGCCACAATGCTTAGCTGCCATGGCCAGCATTATTATGAGTTCTTAAACTGAAAAATGTGCATGTTTGTAGTTGGGGGAACAGGGACATTCTTTGGGAGAAATGATCTATATTTGTAGAAAGAATCTATAACTGGAGTTTGAAGACACTCATAGATGGCATTTTTATGGCCCACAATGTAATTGTAAAGGATTTTTGTGACTACAGAAGTCATGTTTTTATTGTCTTTGTGTTTCTCATATTACTAGCATTGTACTTAGTGTGCCATAAACATTCAGTAAATATAGGAGTTACCATTGTAGAGGTTGTTTTATCTTCATAAAAGAGAAGATGGTTACATTATGCCAGTCTATAAGAAATAATTTGTTTTGATTCCTAATTCAAAGTGGTAGTTACTACTTTTTTTGAAAGCACACTAAGAATATTCTTAGGTATTGTTAGCATGTTCAGTAAGTTTATTCCTGGTATAGCTTAGGAAATACTTAAATTATTTGGCCTATAATTTTATTATTTTAAAAAAACACTGACTCCATAAATTGGAAGCTAATCTCCTTTGATTTTTTTTTGCCAGAGTTACTCATTTTGTTGTACAATATTCTTTAGTAAATACAAGTACTGTCTTTACCTAACAATAATTTGTACTAAAATTAAGATGGTTCAATGTGAATGAAAAGTTCTTTTGATTTTGGGAAAAAAAGATACTTGTTTTAGTCCTCCTGCTTTTAACTGATTTGTAATGCTTTAGTATTTTTAAAAATTCAGAATCATTTGTTTCAGTTTTTACCTCACTGCTTTTTAACCTGCTGAGTTTGAAATCAAATCTTTGAAACTTTTATCTAACAATAAAAATAGTTTTAGTTGCTCTAAATTGTTTCAAAACTAAACAGCCCTATGGTAAACTCAGCTATTTTTCTCTCTCTTTTTTTTGAGACAGGGTCTTGCTCTGTAGCCCAAGCTGGTCCTGAACTCACTACCGAGATCAGGTTGGCCTTAGCCTCATGGCAATCTTCCTGTTTCAGCCTTCCATGTGCTGAAATGGCAGGTATGCATCACAGTGCGCAGCTTATGTGGTGCTGGGCAATCAAACTCAGGTACTTAGCCCTTGCTGGGCAAGTGCTTTAACCACTGAGCCATTCCTCCAGCCTGTTTTATTGGTTTTGTTTTTTGATTCTGCTTTAAAAATGAAGGAAAGGGTGAAAGCATCCCTGCACCAACTGGAGACATCCCTGCCTCCCTGGTTTCTCTTCCTTTTGAATTCAGGATCTGCACAGGAGCTCCATGTCTTCTGTGAATTATTTTATTTCATCTTGTTTTTATTTTATATATTTATTTATTTATGAGACAGAGTCTCACTCTGTAGTCCAGGCTGGTCCTCAACTCACTGTGTAGACTAGGCTGGCCTCCAACTCACAGCAGTCCTCTTGCCACAGCCTCCCAAGTTCTGGGATTACAAGCATATGGTGCTGGGGAATCAAACTCAGAGCCTTGTGCTTGCTAAGCAAGCATTCTAGCTGCTGTGCTATTCTTCCAGCCCCTGTGATTTACTTTAATACACACATGATCTAAGTTGTTAAAGTTGCCCAGGCTAGGCTTGAATTTGGAATCCTCCTGCCTCAGCCTCCCAGAGTGCCAGGATTACAGGCCTGTGCCTCTGGGCCCAGTCCAGTTACTATATGCTAGTAGTTCCTCTACAGAATTGTTGTAAGGTAAGTGCTTAATAAGGCAATCCTAGTTCTGTAAAGAAATTTTGTTTTGTTTTGTTTTTTGAGTCAGGATCTCACTCTGGAGTCCAAGCCAGGCCTATACTCACTGTGTAGTTGAGGCTAACCTCAAGCTTACAGCAGTCCTCCTGTCTCAACTTCCTGAGTGCTGGGATTACAGGCGTGAGCTGCCATTTCCAGTTTACATAGTGCCGGGGAATTGAATTCAGGGCTTTGTGCTTGCTAGGCAAGTGCTCGAAGCATTGCGCTGTTCCTCCAGTTCTTGTAAAGAAATTTTTACAAGGAGAAGTCTTTTAACTTTTAAAAAATACTCTTTAGGACTTACATTATGCCCCATGATCCAGAAAGCACAGAAAAACACTTAAGAATTTGACGTGAATGCTGCAAATTTGTGCCTTTAAAAAGAAAATAGAATTAAGTTTCTTTTCATCTTAATGCCTTTTTTAGGGGTTGTAGAAGGTGACTTAGCTGCCATAGAAGCATACAAGTCTTCAGGAGGAGATATTGCCCGTCAGCTCACTGCAGATGAAGTACGCCTGCTGAACCGTCCTTCTGCCTTTGATGTTGGCTACACTCTGGTACACTTAGCTATACGTTTCCAGAGACAGGACATGCTTGCAATATTGCTTACAGAGGTGAGTGTGTGGCATTTTGATAAAGTGTTCTTTTATATCAGAAAAATTTGTTCTTCACTTTTCATTTTTGGTGATAAAATATTTCCAAACACTTATTAAATATTACAGACATTTTTACCATCTTTAAAGAAATCCTGTTAAGCCGGAGATTTCAATAGTAGTAATTCTCTCTCTCTCTCTCTCTCTCTCTCTCTCTCTCTCTCTCTCTCTCCCTCTCCCTCTCTCCCCCTCTCCCCCCCTCTCCCCCTGTCTCCCCCTCTCTCCCCCACCCCACCTCCCCTCCCCCCTTTCCCTCTCTCCCTCTCTGTCTCTCTCTGTCTCTCTCTCGCAGCAAAGTCTCACCACTCTGCAGTCCAGGCTTATCCTGAACTCATTGTGTGGCCCAGGCTGGCCTTGAGCTCTCAGTAGTCTTTCTCCCTCCACCTCCCATGGTTGGGAATCATAGTCATACACTGCCACACCTGGTTTATATGGTGCTAGAGAGTGGATTCAGGGCCTTGGGCTTGCTCGGCAAACACTCTGAACACTGTACTATTCTTCCAGTCCTCAGTAGTATGTGATTCTTAAGTGCATATGCTTTTTAATTTTTTTCTTCTGTTGGGATGAAATATTACTGTGTTGTACAGGCTGGCCTCAAACTCCTGGGCTCAAATGGTTTTCCTGCTTTGGACTTCAGGGTAGCTAGGAGCTCAGGCACATACCCTCACGTTATAAGCTCTTAAAATAGAATGTTTTCCTACAGCAGTTGAATCAAACATCATTTGATTATGTTTGATTGAAAGACATTGGAATGTTCCTGTATTCATTTAGTTATTCACCTAACAAATATTTATTCAGTACCTCTACTGTGTGCCAGGCACTCTGCTGAGGATGGAATTGTGAAGACATTCGTTCTTCCTTTAGTGAGTCTTCACAAGAGTAGAGAAATGAATAGGTAATTTTGTATAGCTTGTGCCCTGAAAGATAGAAGTGCTGAGTGCTTGTGTGAGTGCCAGGTTGGGTTTACAGGTGTTTTCCTTCTTACCTAAAGCAGGTCACATTTTAGCCACATTGGGAGGAGGATTACCAGTCATGGGGAAGTTGGTCAAGTGAGAGAAGTTATGAGGAAACCATTATGCAGGAGCCAGAGATCATGATATATGTTGTAAATACACGGACTTGCATGAGCTCAGAATGGTTGAGTAGTGATTGTGAACAGAGAAGTATAAGAGGTGAACACGTGCAGATTTTAGAGAGAGAGAGAGAGAGAGAGAGAGAGAGAGAGAGACAGAGACAGAGAGAGAGAGACAGAGTCTTATTTTATAGTCCAGGCTTGTTGGTTCTGAACTATGTAGCACAGGCTGGCCTCAAACTCCTGGCAGTCCTCCTGCCTCAGCCTTCACTGTGCTTGGATTACAGGTGTGTGTCACCACGCATGCCTAGCTTATGTAGTGCTGGAGAGTCAAACCTAGGGCTTTGCACTTGCTAGGCAAGTGCTTTAACTGCTGTGCTATTCCTTTAGCTCAAAATTATATTCTTGTGGTGAGACTCAGGACAGTCCGCCTGCCTCAGTCTCCCTGGTACGTGCTGGTATTACAGATGTGTGTTACCATGCCCAGCTTTATGTGGTGCTGGGGAATTGAACTCAGGGCTTTGCACTTTTGCAAGGCAGGTGCTTTAACTGCTGTGGCGTTCCTCTAGCCCCAAGAACTGCTGTCTTTAGGAGGTGGTAAGAGGCTTGGAGCAGAGCCCAGGGGTTAAAGTGCTTGCTTAGCAAGCATGAGTTGCTGAGTTCGAGTCCCCAGCACCACATAAGGTGAGCTGCACTTGGGAGGATGAGGCAAGAGTATTACTGTGTTTAAGGCTAGACTGGCCTGCCTAGTGAGTTCAAGTCAAGCCTGGACTACAGAATAAGACCCTGTATTATTTATTTATTTATTTCAAAAAGAAGATGGTAGAAATAATACATTTGAAGAGATGAGATGATGAGAGAGAGGCTTCAAGATGACTTGTCCTCCTCAAGGGTGGTGGTGAAGGGGGTAATATCTTGGAGGCCAAGCTTCCCTTAAAATGTTTGTAGTATTCAGAGTCTGTTCTACATGTTTTGGAAAAATGGTCCTATTTTTAGAAAGGGTCTGAGCTCCAGAAGATCAGAGATTTGTTTTTAAAATTTACTGTTGGTATGTGTTTTAGCAGTGTTAGCTTGACAAGTCTAGTTGAGCTGAATTTTCTTCGTTACTATTAATCACAACTGGTAAAGGCAAATAGAATTAACTTTCTTATTGGAGCTTTCATAATAGTGTGTTAGGTGGGTGGTTATAGTTGTGTAGGGTTTTGAAATCCTGTGTACTTAACCTTAATCATGTAAAGTTCTCCACATGTTATGTACCTGACGTTGTCATTAAGACCTTTTCTTTTGAGTGGCCTGCGTTAGATTGAAAGATTTGTGTTCATGAAGGTTACCAAATGGCTTGTTACCAGGTTGGTGATGGTTGGGAGCAGAGCTGACCTGCTCACTAGGGTTGGCACCAGGCTTGTAACTTGCATAAATTCCTATTTGACTTCAAAATTTTTTGTACAATATTTCTTCAGCTGGACAGACCGAATACCACAAATGTAGAGGTGAAATCATTGTCAATTGTTGCTTTTTAGCATTGAAAAGGGGAGGCAAGGTAGCTATGTGTCGTGGTATTTCCTTTCTTAGTGACTTTTATGGACTTTGAAGGCTGTCCACATTTGTTCAGACCTGGAGGTGCCAGATGCTTGTTTTTGAAATTAAGAATGGTGGGGATGGGACCACAGCACAGTGATTAGAGAGCTTGCTTGGGAAGCATGAGGCTCTGGATTTGATTGTCCCAGCACTACGTAATAGCTGGGCATGATGGTGCACTCCTGTAATACTAGCATTTGGGAGGCTGAGGCAGGAGGATTGCTGTGAGTTCTAGGCCAGCTGGGCTACCGAGTTGAGACCCTGTCTCAAAAAAAAGGAATTAATTAATTAAGGAGTTGGACATCAGAGGGGACCAACCTGTTAAATTTGCTTTCTTTATTTCAAGTCAGTGTACTGGAAACTTGGAAAAGGAGTATTTGTAATTTCCTGTTTTTTTTCCTCTTGTGAGATGGGATTTCTTCTTTCTTTGGATTTTTTTTTTTTTTTTTTTTTTTTTTTGGTTCAAGTATTTTTTTTTCCCCCATTCTTTGGATTATTTTTATTGGGTACATGCTTGTCCAAGTAGGTTTCCTGTCCTTCCTTCTCCTTCATTGTACCTTATGAACAACAGGCTTTTTTACCCTCTCCACTGCCTTCCCTTTCCTTCTTTCAGTGTTTTTCTTTTTTTCTTTTAAACAGGGGCTCATTCTGTAGTTCAGGCCAGCCTTAAACTTGCTATGTAACCCAGGCTGGCCTTGAACTCATCTTCTTGCCTTGGCCTCCCCAGTACTGGGATTGTAAGTGTGCACCACCCTGCCCAGTTTTTTTACATAAATTTTTATGTATGCCTTCAAGTATTTCTTCCTTGGAATAAATGTGAAGAGATAGGATTACTGAATTAAAGTAAAACCTTTTTATGGCTCTTTTCCTAAAAAGTTGCATTGAAACATACCTTTACTGGTGAGGAAATAATATCCAGTATGTTTTAAGGTTAAAAAAAGGATAACATTGAGTTATTGGGAAGTGCTGCTCACTTCTTTAAAATGCTATTGTATTCTGCTTCAATTTGTGATAAATACAGAGGAAAATTTCTTTTGTATTTAAGGTGTCTCAGCAAGCTGCAAAATGTATTCCGGCAATGGTGTGTCCTGAACTGACGGAACAGATCCGGAGAGAAATAGCTGCCTCTCTTCATCAGAGAAAGGGGGATTTTGCTTGCTATTTTCTAACAGACCTTGTAACATTTACGTTGCCGGCAGGTAACTCCAAAATTAATGTGAAAGGAAATTTCTGTTTTAGTTTTTCAACTTTTTTGGAGAGGAGGTTCTGGGAAATTGGAAACAGGCCACGCGCACTGAGTTACTTCCCAGAAGTAAAGTAAAAGAAAAAAGGTTTTTTTTTTTTTTTTTTTTTTTTTTGAGGCAGTCTCACTAAGTCACTAAGTTGCCCAGGATGGGCTCAAACCTGCGATCCTTCTGCTTCATCCTCCCAAAATTCCAGGATTACAGGTGTGCACCACGACTGACAGCTAGAAAATTCTGTTTTTATTATAGCTATATTTTTATATGTTGATGAAACTTGCGTTTCTTTTTTTTTTTTAAAGATAACAAATAGCTACTAATTGGACATCATAAATGACGACTCAGTTCTAGAGCTATAAGGAAACAAATGCTTTAGTTAGGAGAAGACAGCTGATTTCTTTGTAGGCCTCAGATTTTAAAAAACATTTGTTCATTCTTTTTCCTTTTTGGTATCATTTTAGGATATTCTTGCTTTTAGTTTCTTAGTTTTCTGTCTTTGCAAATCTTTGTTATTTTGAAATTATGAGTTAAGAATATGGGCTTTTCATGTGTAGAACTGGGTTGATTTAAAAATACTAGTACTCTTGAACATGATGTTTATTTTCACACATTTTGTTAATTTCTAGTGTATTTGTGAAACATCTTTTTATTTGTAAGTTCACGGGCAGTTGGAAATCTTTTTCAGGATGTATTTTGTCAGCTGGCATAGAGTAAATATACCGGCCATCAAAAGCTTCTAAAGTAGTGCTTCCTTCCAGGACCTAAATGATTTGAACTGCTGTGCACAGGGTTGAACAAGGGCAGTTACAAATAGTAGATGGTAAGACGAGTAGGCCTATAGTCTGAGCAAGTTTAATTTAAACTATACTTTGTATGTTTAAACTCATCCCAAGTTATGATTAGATTTTGGAGCTGAAAATGCCATTTTCTAAAGAAGGATAGTTTTAAAGGAAATGCTTCTTACTCCAACCTACTTAGAGAATAGAAGATAACAGGCTGCAACATTCATTGATTTTTATAAGAATATTCTCAAGTTTGAAAGTAGTAGGTCTGTGCAGAGATTGCTAATATGAAAACAAATGAACATTTATATTCAATTATTGGTTTGGATGTTATTTTTATTATTTTTAAATAAGTTTTGGTGATGAAATATAGGAAGGAAATATTTTGTATCACACACATTTTATGTATATGTTAAAAGAAAATACCTTGACTACCTTCAGTGGAAAAAAGGAAGTTATTATAGAAGATACTACTGTTAGAGACTGATGTTGTTTATAAAGTTATGAAACGTAAGAACAGGGTTTTTTTTTTGTAGATATTGAAGACTTACCCCCAACAGTTCAAGAGAAATTATTTGATGAGGTGCTTGATAGAGATGTTCAAAAAGGTAAGTAGGTAATTGTGAGTGTAATTTAACTTTTATATGATCAGTTAACATTTGCTTTGTCTTATAAGGCATGAAGTAGGTTTAATGGGTAGTTAGCCTGCTTATTTTTATTTTTGCTTATTGAAATTTTCTGTTTATTTTGGGCTTTAGGAATTAAAGCAAAATCATAACAGAACATATAATAGAAATTCAGTTGTTATTTAAATGATTAGTAAGAAAATTTTAAAAATCTAACATTTACAGAGATTTTTTTCTTAGTTCCTGCAATGAATTAATTTATGTAGTATTGGAGTCCAGTTGCAGGCCTCAGCGCCGAACTACATCCCAAGCCCATGGCTTTTATTTTTGACTTTGACATAGGGTCTTGATGAGTAGCTAAACTGCTTGAACTTGTGATCTTCCTGTTCTAGCCTCCTAGAGTGCTGGAGTAGAGGCCTGTGCCACCAGGCTCGGCTAATTATTTCCAATTAAAGCTATAAAATCTTTTAAGAGCAGTGTCTTACTGTTAGCAGTGGGGATTAGGATTGAGGGTGTAGCTCATTGATAGGACTCTTTGGTAGCAAGCAGAAGGCTGTAGGTTTGATTCTGAGCACCAGAAGAGAGAGGGGAAAAAAGCTTCTTCACCAATCATAATCTGTAATAGAATGAAAAAATATATAAAATTCTTAAAACCTTGATTTTCTGCCTTGGATGCAAGAATGCATATATTTTTATATTAAGCACTGAATATAAAACTAAAAGTTGGATGATTATTCTAGACCATGGTATGTTTTATCTACCTAAAAAAGTTTGTATTTCATTTGGTCATTTATTAGTCAATTACATACCAGTGTTTTTAATTTTTTTTGGCCAGAGTCTTGCCCTGCAGGTCAGGCTGTTCTTGAACTCACTATGTAACCTAGGCTGGCCTGTAACTCGGGGCAATCCTTCTGACTCAGCCTCCTGAGTGCTGAGATTACAGGCATGCTCTGCCCGCCATGCCGTGTTTGTGTGGTGCTAGGGAATCAAACTTGGGGCCTTGCACTTGCTACGCAAGCGTTCTAACCACTGTGCTATTCCTCCAGCCCCCCTTCCCTTTTTACGTGTAAAGAAGACTGATTCTTTACCCCACTGAACGTTTTGAAATTACATAGGCATGAACATGTTTTTTAAATTCCTTGTAGAATTAGAAGAAGAATCTCCAATTATAAACTGGTCCTTGGAGTTGGCTACACGTTTGGATAGTCGACTGTATGCTCTTTGGAACCGGACTGCGGGAGACTGCTTACTTGACTCGGTACTACAGGCTACCTGGGGCATTTATGACAAGGATTCAGTGCTTCGGAAGGCCTTGCATGACAGCCTGCATGACTGTTCACATTGGTGAGCTGGCCCCCTTGCTTCCTTCGATTCGGAGTGCTCTTGCTGTATCTTTTCCTTGTAGGAATGGAATTTTTTTCTTCCCTTATATTTTCTGTGGAAGCTAGAGGAAGAAAACATTTTGGTTTTGGACCTTAAGACACTCTGAACATCTGAGTAGTTCCATACCTTTTGGTTGAGCTTTAAAATAGGAATATTAGAAGCTTTAAAATGGAAACTTTTTGTTTCTATAAAGTAGAAACAGTATATTTGAGCATTTCTAATTTAGCAAGTTTTAATAGCCATAGGTAATGGTAAAGTATTTGTTTATAATTTTAAGTATTTAATGATTTTATGTTTTTATTCAACTTTGATTATATTGACATTTTATGAGCTGTTTTTCTTTCAGAGGGGAAATACTCTTTAGTGATTACGTATTGAAAAATTTCAAACTCATGGGAAAGTTAATAAAACAAAAAACAAAAGGTACAATAGATCCCAGTATCTCCTTCATGTGGTTGATGAGTGGTTAACATCTTGGCATTCCTGCTTAAATACTCTTCTATACTAAGTAGTGTTAGACACTGTAAAGTTTTGGTGTTCATTATTTCAAAATACGTCTTCCCAGAGCAAGAATATTCTTCCACCCAGCCATCCTGTTACTGCATGCTGTGTTCTTTAACATCAGTATCAAAACTGCCCCCTTTTTGAGACAAGGTCTTGCTCTGTAGCCCCGGCTCATCCTGAATTCACGTGGAGCCCAGGCTAACCTTGGATTCATGACAGTCCTCCTGCTTCAGCCTCCCGAGTGCTGAGATTACATGTGTGCGCCACCATACCCAGCTTATGTGGTGCTGGGGAATTGAACCCAAGGCCTAGTGCTTGCAAGGCAAGCACTTTGACCACTGTGCCATTCCTCCAGCCCTCAAAATTACTTTTTTTTTTCCCTGTAATGCAACTAATGCTAATGGCATTCATTACTCTTGGTAACTTTATTACCCCAGTATCTTTGTGGCAGTTTTGAGCATTTACTAGTTGTAGAAGTCGATATCATATAGGGATTACAAAGAGTCTTTTAGACTATAAAGGGAACGGGTTTTTGGTTTGTTGCATTATGGAATATCTGGTACCTAAAATAGCTTGATACATAGTGAATTCTTACTACTACCTACTGAATGAAAATAGTTTATAGAATTTGGGAATGAGAATAATGCAGTTACTTTTCTGAACACTAAATTCTAGATGAAAGCAAAATGAAATTGAGTAAAGGTCTGTGATGATCTGCAAAAATAAAACAACTCCTTAGCTGGCAGGTGTGTTTGCTAATCTGATTGGATATATAGTGGGTCTGTCACTCAGTGATGTGGTCGTTTAGTCTTTGTCCAAGAAAGAAGCTGTATTGCTTCTTAGTGTAGACATATGCTGTTTATTGATCTGGTGATATGTGTAAGGCTGTTTTTATGAGGGGGGTTTCATTCACTGGGTAAGTTGGATGCCATTAAATGCTTGGTTTGCCTGGCTTGTATTAATCAGATTCCATGCGTATCAGCTTATCTGAGGTGCCCATTCTGAAAAGGGTGGGAATAATTTGGTTACTATGATAGCAGTTTTTCAGCGTTGTGGTTTCACAGATCTGTCTTCTAGGTTTGGTTAATATGTCTACCTTGTGAGGTAGATCTGTTTGTTGGTGTCAGTGAAGTTATATGTGATGAATCTGCCACTTTGCAAGTCTCCTTTTAGAAAGCAGCCTGATAGTATTTTCTCTGGTAAGTAGCATCCTCATCTTGTAAGTTTGCAAGTGTATTATGAATTTCAGCAGGTAATATCTTTTTTCTAATTCTGATTTTTTAAAAGGACATTTGTAGTTACTAATAACTTTGAGGCTTATGCTACCTGTTACTCAAAGCTGGTGGAAGGTGATTTTCTGTATTAGAGTTAGCACTAATATTTGTATTGGGACTAGAGTTCTGAGGTGTTTGCGAGTCATTTGAGGTCCGATGATGTAGTATGGAGGTAGGAAGGGAGTCCTTCATCTGGGGTAGCAAGTAAGTGGGCTGTGTAGGAGGAGTGGCTGTTGGAATGAGAAGGAAGGCTGTTGTGTGCTTATAGCTGCTGGTAAGTGTTGTGTTCGAACTTTTAAGTAGTGCGTACTCTGGAATTTTAGGATGATGTTTCAGGATTGAAGACCTGGATCTGGCATGTGGACAGAACTCACAAAACAAAGTGTGCCTTGGCTGTAGCGCCTCCCTTCCCTGCTGTGAGACGGTTTTACCTGATGTTTTAGGGTTTGAGCATCGAGCCACATTGTGTGCACTGAACATGGATACATCCTTATATTACCGCGGGAAGAGTATCTAATGGGAAGAGAAATTGTTGTTGCTTTTGGTTCAGGGAGTCAGTGACAAGTTCCTTCATTGAGCTCAACACGTCTATTAGAAGGCAGAATAAGAGGTGGTGAGAAACCTGGGATCCTGTTGTAGGTGGGGCGGGAGGCTGGGGCAGAGCTAGTACAGTACCTGTGTGGTTTCTTTCTTTCTTTCTTTCTTTCTTTCTTTCTTTCTTTCTTTCTAAAGCAGCTCTTTGCTGAGGTGCCTTTTTACACATAGTACAGATCAAATAGGAGATGTGTTTCCTTAAGTCCTGTAAACTATCTAGTAAGAACCAAGAAAACAGCTTTCTATTTATTTTGTGAATTTCTCTCCCATCACTTTAAGGTAGGTGACTTTTGTATGTGTGTAGCTGAGTGGTTCTGTTGGATACCCGTAATTTGAGGCTGGATACACAGTATTTATTATACTTAACCTTTCATTGACATGACAAGTGGGCATAATTAATATTAATGAGGGAACCCAGTGCACTTCTTGTGGAATCATTGCTGTGTTTGTTATTTAGTACTGGGGTTCCATCCCCTGCTTGGGCTGCTGACTGATATAGGACTATGGTCCTTGGAAGAACCTGCCACTAGGACACGAGCAGGGAGCAGGAAGTGCCCTCCTGTTAGGTTTAAATGCTTACTGGTCTGATGGGGGTAGAGTTTTTCTCTAGCTCCCCTCTTGGCTGCTGCTTGCTATTTCAAAACTGGCGTCCAGGAACCTACTGCAGAACACGTCTGCCTTCTTCCCCCACTGCCCCCCACCCCGTGTGCATGGGGAAAATTGGTCCCTGGTGTCAAAAAGTTTGGGAAGCACTGGTTTATTATTATCTTATGCTTTTTGAGTTGTAAATATTTTTCAGTGCAAACAACCACAAATACTTTTCAGAAGTAGAGAAATATATTTCTCAAATAGATTTGCTATTACTTGGAAAGATATGAAGTATTTAAAAAGTAAGACTAAGTTGTCTTTAAAAAATTTTAAGGAGCTAGAGATGTGGCTTAGTTCGTAGAGTGCTTACCTAGCATTTCTGAAGCTCTGAGTCAGATCCCTTAGCTGGCAGGGGAGGCTGGATGGGAAGGTTAAGGAATCCAGGCCTGAGCTTGAGTTATTAATTCTTAAAACAGCTTTCTTGAACTTATTTTCATTGAGCTATTCAGTTACTATTAAGTTTACCAAATTTGTAGCTATCACTATAATAAAATTACAGAATATTCTCATCAAAAGAAAACTTAGTGTCTTTTCTTCAGCTTCTCCTGCTTTCCATTCTCATTTTATATGTGTGTACACTTGTCTTTTCTGGACATTTCATATAAATAGAATTATAAAATGTGTGATCTTTGTGAATAGCTTCTTTTACTTAGCATATAATTTTAAAGGCTTGACCTTGCACATATCAGTATCATATATTAGTTCCTCTGTATTATGGGACAATATTCCATTGTATGGCTACACTTTGTTCCCCACCTAATAGACTTTACAGTTTCTGTCTGTTACAGATAATACTGCTGGGACTATTCATTTACAGCTCTTTGTGGGATAATATGTTTTCATTTCTTTCTGTAGGAGTGAAATAACTGAATTATATAAGAAATTTGTGCTTAGCGTTTTAGGGAGCTGCCAAATACTATTATTATACAATTTACACTCTTTATCAGCAGTGTATGAAGATTACAGTTTTCTTCACGTTCACCAGTACTTGTTTTTTTTTGATTTTAGCTACTCTTGCATACATTTGAAGTTATATCTTTGTAATTTTGATTTGCATTTCTCCCATAACTGATATTATTTTTTTCATGTGCTTATTGTCATTTACTAATTGATGAAATCTTCCACATTTTTTACCTCTTGTTTTTTATTTATTTGTTTATTTTTGGTGTCTGGAATCAAACCTCGGCCCTCCAGCAGCATGCTGGCAAGAGCTTTAGCACTGAGCCACACCCCATTTTGTATCAATTTTTAAAAGGAGTGTCATTAATCAGGGTACATAGTCTTCATGTGTCAAGTAGTCCCTCATTAGATACATCATTTGCAAATATTTTCTTCCATTCAGTGGATTGTCTTTTCATTTTATTAATAGTGTTTTTTTAAGTGCTGATGTCTTTATTTTGATGTATCCACTTGATCAGTACTTTTTATTGCTCATACTTTGGCTGTTGTATCTAAAGAAATCTTTTCTAACCCAAAACCATGAAGGTTTACTCATATTTTCTTCAAAGACCATTACAGTTTTAACTGTTACACTTAGGTCTTTGATATTTTTCTGAATTAATTTTTATCTGAGGTGTGAAGTATAAAGGTCCAGATTTATCTTTTTGATGTGTCAGATGGTCGAGGGGTCTAAAGCACCAGACTCAAGGTGTGTACCAGATTATCTTTTTGTATGTGTTTACCCAGCTGTCCCAGTACCATTTGTTGAAAGGACTTTTCCCTTATTTTGGTGTCTTGGTCAAAAATTAGTTGACCGAAAATAAAATTCGAGGAATCTTTTTTTCCTCTTGATATATATACCTGTTATTGTATCAGTACCAGATTATCTTTTGATAATTGTAGTTTTCTCTGATTTAATGCTTTTTCAGGGTTGCTGGCTGTTTTTTTTTTTTTTTAACTTGATAAGTTGACATATTTACCTATTGCATCTTTTTTTGATCATTTTTACTTCCCTTCACCCTTCCCACCCCTTCACCTCTCCACATCCCCCTTCCCTCTCTACAAAGTCTATCTTCCTTCTTTCTCTATTTCTTTCCTCCATCTCTTTTTTTATAGTTTGGTTTTTCCATATTAGAAAAACCAGGTGATAGCCTTTCCGCTAAACACAGCGATCTCAAAGTATATCCATTTTCCTGCAACTAATTCCAAGTTAACTTTTACCTTTCTTTATGGCAGAGTAGAAAGTAATTCATTGTGTAAATATACCACGTCTTCTTCACCCGTTCATCTCTTGATGGACTAACTGGGGGCTTCCAAAATTTAGGTTAATTGTGCTGCTATAAATTTAAGTATGTGTGCATTACTATTGTATTACAACTTCAACTCTTTTGGGAAGATACCCAGAATTGGTATAGTTGGTCAGATCAGTATCTGTTTTCAAGTTTCTAAAGAATCTCTAAAACTGCTTTCTATAATGGTTGTACTGATTTATAGTAACACCAGCAGAGTTCCTTTTTCCCCAGAACCTTACCAGCATTTGTTGTTGTTTCTTTTTTTAGTTCTTCCTACCAGCCATTCTTACTGCAGTTACATTGCACAGTGGTGTTTTAATTTACATTAATCTTATGGTTCAAGATGATGAAATTTTTTTCCTGTATTTATTGGCCATTTGGACTTTTTTTTTTTTTTTTTTTTTTGAAACAATGTCCTGCTCTGTAGTCAAGGCTGGTTGTAAATTCACTAGGTTGCCTAGGCTGGTCTTGAACTCAGCTGGCAATCCTCCTGCCTCAGCCATCACACCTGGCTTATGTATGCTGGGAAATTGAACTCAGGGCCATGCTCTTGCTGGGCAAGTGCTGTAACTGCAGTGCTATTCCTCTAGTCCTAGGGCTTCTTTTGAAGAGTCTTTTCATTCTAGTTGCCCATTTTTTGATTGGGTCTTTTATGTTGGGGGGGTATCTAATTTTTTCAGTCCTTTGTATATCTTAGATAATAGCCATCTGTCTGAGGAGTAGCTGGCAAAATATTTTTTCCATCTGTCAATTCTCTCTTCACTCTGTTGACTGTTTTCTCTGCTGTGTAGACCTTTATAATTTGACACCTCATTTGTTGATTTTTAGTAGTAAACTCCTTGATCATCTTGATCTCAAAACCAGATAAAGACTTTACAAACAAAACAATAGTCCAGTTTCTTTTATGAATATAGATGCAAAAATTTGAGGCAGGGTCTCACTTTGTAGCCCAGGCTGGTACTAAACTCACTGTGTAGCCCACTCTGGCCTTGGACTCATGACAGTCCACCTGCCTTAACCTCACCTCCTGCCTCAGCCTCCCAAGTGCTGGGATTACAGTGTCACCATTCCCAGCTTTATGTGGTGCTGGGGAATCCAGCTCAGAACTTGAGCTTACAAGGTAAACGCTTTTACCACTGTGCCATTCCTCCAGCCCTAGGTGCAAAAGTATTTAATAAGATACTTGCATAATGCAACATATAAAAAGATCATATACCATGACCAATTTGGATTTACCTGGAGGTAAGAATAATTTAACATACATAAATCTATTGATGTAATGTGCTATATTAAAAAGGAAGGGCAGGAGTCATGATCATCTTAATATAGATGAACCCTTTTACAAAATATGTCTCTTCCTGATAAAAATTCTGAAGAAAATAAATACAGAAGGATCTTACCTCAAGCTGATAAAAGCAGTTTATGACAATCTTATTGTCAACATTACCCTCAATGGGAAAATCTGAAAGTATTTCCTCTAAAATCAGGAACAAGACAAGGGAGTCCACTCTCATCATTCCTTTTCAACATAGCATTTGAAAACTTAGCTAGAGCATTCAGGCAAGAGAGTGGAATAAAAGGAATGTGCATCAGAGAGGAAGAAGTCAAACTGTCATTTCTTGTAGAGGACACGATCATTTCCATAGACGACCTCAAAGACTCTTAGAACTAATAAACACTTTCAGCGAAGTTGCAGGATATAGATCAAAATCAACAGGATTTCTCTACAGCAACAGTGAAAACAGAGGAGATCAGAAGTACAGTCTCATTTGTAATAGTCTCAAAGAAAAATACCTGAGGAACAACTGAAAGGAATTGAAGAAACTCTGTGATGAAAACTGTAGTATTCTGAAAAAAGAAATTGAAAACATTAGAAAATAGAAAGATTTCCCCTGTTCCCTGGATAGGTATAACCAACATTGCCAAATGACCATAGTACCAAAAACTGATAATACGAATTCAGTGTAATTTCAGTCGAAATATCAACAGCATTTTTCACAGAACTAGCTAGAAAAATGATCTGAAAATTTATGTGGAACCAGAAGTGACCCAGAATAGAGAAATTCCAGGCAAAAAACAAAAGTAGGAGGTGTCACACTCCTGAATGTCCCAAGTTACATTACAAAGCAACAGTGATTAAAAACATAATAAATAAAAACAACACCCACATGGCATTGACACAGAGACAGATGGATCAGTGGAACAGAACTGAAGATGCAGAGACAACCCTGAGTACTTTCAGCCACCGGATCTTTGACAAAGGGGCAAAAACATATGCTGGAGAAGATAGCCTCCTTAACAAATAGTGCTGAGAAAATTGGTTAGCCACATGCAGAAGAATGAAACTAGACCCACATTCTTTCACAGTGCACTAAAATCAAATAAAAATGGATTGAAGACCTAGGGATTAAAATGGAAACACTGCACTTCTTGGGGGGGGAAAAAAAAACGGACAAATCCCTTGAAGATATAGGCACAGGCAAGGACTTTCCCAGTAAAACAACCTGTGCACATGAAATAACACTAAAAATTTGATCCATTTTGATTTTAAATTGGGTATGACACCCTCTTGGGCCTTGGCTTCTTGGCCAAGGTCCCCCCTCCCTTCCCATCTATGGATGCTTGCTCCAGTTCCCTCCTGGCTTCTCGGCCATGTGCTCTCTTTTCTTCCTCTCTCTTCTCTGACAGACCTGCCTGGGTCTCCTCTTGCCTTCTTGGCCAAGAGCCTTTTTTTCTCTTTTGTTTGCTTCCTTTTGAGAAATAAATAATACTTTATATTGCAGTTTAAAAAAAGAAGCCATGGTTACCTGGAGTAGCCCCCCCCCCCCCCCCCCCCCACCCTGGGAATTGGAACTCCAGGATTTACCAATGAGCTACATTTTCAGCCTTTCATTTTCTGTTTTGAGACAGGGTCTTGCTAAGTTATGCAGGCTGGGCTTGAACTTGTGATCCTCCGATCTCAGCCTCCTCTCACAGTGCTCTTACACCTAGCTGAAAAATATAACTAAAGGTTAAACCTCAGACCTTACATTTTAGAAAATCCAGATTATATAATTTTACTTTCTGCAGAGTCCTGTATTAAATTACTATAAAGATGCTTGAGACACTGTTAACGTTTATTACTATGTTTGAACTTTTCAGAACAGCAACAGACCTCCCCTATACCCTAACAAAGAACATGCTCACACATGCGAGGCAGGGTGTCTACCATTGAGTCACCCCGCCCCCCCCAGCCGTACATTGCTTTCTTAGCTTTTGCTTTTTTTTTTAAACTTAGAATTCAAGTGCATGAAAGAAAAACATGATGTTTAAAATATAGATTAAATGTTATCTTTACTTCAGTCTTGACTTTGCTACATTTTGAGCATTTTTTTTGTTACTGTCTTACGTGTTTTTATTTAATGGAATAAAATAATAAATTTTTGTTTTTAGTGATTCAGTCTGCCATTGGCATATTTTGATTTTACATCTGTCAGTTTTTAGGGTGAAATGCTTGCAAAGTTATTAAATATGAAGTAGGAATTTTTGTAGTTGCAGTGCTTGTTTTTGGATTATCTGGGGATCATCAGATAAAACAAATCTCAGGGTGGTGATCATATTACAAACACATCAGATTGTTCCTATTTTATACAGTTGGTGATACATTGAAGAAACACATAATTTCTGTGTTTTATACAAGTAGTGATACATTGAAGAAATGTGACACCTTTGTGTCCAACATACTAGATGACATTTTAAGTGTTTTTTTTTATTGGAAGTAACATCACTGTTGTTGGAAGTTCGATGAGAGTTAGGTGGGTGGTAAATCAAATTCTGGCCGAAGATGTGTTAGATAATCTGCTAGCAGAATGGGAACGTGTGTAATCTGAAAAAAAAATACTGAAACTAGGTAATATTACTAAAATTTCTCTCGACGTGAATTGTCTAAAGACTATTAAATACATGATTGAAAAAAGTACTGGTTATAGAGGTTTATTTTGTCATCTTGCTTGTTTAGGTTTTATACACGCTGGAAAGATTGGGAATCCTGGTATTCTCAGAGCTTTGGTTTACATTTTTCCTTGAGAGAAGAGCAGTGGCAAGAAGACTGGGCATTTATACTTTCTCTTGCTAGTCAGGTAAGGATACTAAAGGCCTTATTGCTCCTATGAGAAAGGTAAGGCACATGGTCTGAATTCTCCAGTATTCTCTGGTGAACAGTTTTGGGGGCAGTGTAGTACATGGTAAAGGTACCTGACTTGGTGGCAGCCGACTTGTGTTTTGGGCATGATGACTGTTTATCAGATATATGGCCGGTGTAAGTCCTCAGCTGCACAACTTTTAAAGTAATATGTAGTTCATTTCTCACCCCAAGTCATTGTCTTTATTCGTATGCATTTTTGGTACATAAAAAATTACACTCAACTTGAGAAATTGGTAGATGTATACATGTTCTATCTTAGTCATTTTTATATCTCTTCTGCTTTCCCCAAATCCCCTTTCCCTCTCCACAAAATCTGTATTCATTTTTTTTTTTTTAACCACTGTTTGGTTTTGTTCTTTTACTTTATTTTTGGATGTTGTCAGAGAAACCATGAGATAGTTAACCTTTTGTATGTGACTCATTTCACTAAGAATGATGGTCTCAAGGTACATTCAGTCATGTGCAATTAATGTTTTATGGAGAAAGTCCTGGCTTGTGCCTTCTCCAGTTCTTTTGGAAGGTTGATCCTAGTTGTTTAATTTTTATAACGCTACAGTTTGTGGGATTTTCTCTCTTTGTGTTGAATTTCTGGGATTTTGATAATGATGTTTCATGGTAAGCTGCTTGTCTGCTTAAGGTCATTTGGTGTTCTGTCTGCCCCTTGTACCCCAGTATTAATTTCTTTTCCTAGTCTTGGGAAATTTTCTGCTGTGTTTCTAGTGAATCAGTTGCATATCTTTTGTGTTTCCCTCTGTTCTTTCTTTCACACCGGTGATTCAGAGGCCAGTTTTCTTTGAGTCATTGAGCAGCTGTTGCTCCCAGCTGCCCTGATGTCTTGTTTTGAGGGTATTCCTGATTATATTGATTTTCAACCTTCAAGATCTTGCAATCTGTCCTTACAGTGCTTCAGTAGCTTCTTTTGCTTTTACTTAAAACTTTCATATCTTGAATTTCAGCTTGATTTCATTTCAGATTCTCTGTTTCTGCAGTGTTCCTTCATATCTTGCATTGCCTTGTTTATCTCAGTCCACTTTTTGTGTTTTCTATAAACCCCGTAAATCTTTTTATCAATTAGGACTATTATTTGTTTAGTAAGTTCCTTCGTAAGTTCGTTAAATATCTCTTGAATTCTAAAAAATATATCATGTCTGAACTGATTGACTATTTGATCCTCATTTTTTGACTTTCCTATAAGTTCCACTATTTCAAGGCCCATGATGTCGGGTTATAGGGAGTTCTACAAATGACGTACTGCTTTATTTCCTCATGACTCTACTGGTGAAGATTGTAGATAATTTAGAGTAGAAAAATTGCCTCTAAAAGAGCAATTGAGACAAGTTCAAAAATTTTCACTGTGCTACTTGGGTAAGTAGTCTCTTTGCAGGTCTTGTGGTGTTAGCATTCATTGTTCACTAGATATCTGGGGGGAGTAGCAATTGTCTGTGGCCAGCTGTGGTTCTCTGCTCAGCTTTTGTTGTGTGCCTGATGAGAACTGTTCCCACCCTTCCTGTGTCATAACCCACAAAATGTGTGTTGCCTGAGGGACTTCTTTCCAGTGGCCAAACTGAGGTGTTCTCTGAACATGTGGGTGCGGAAAGCTGAACCTGAGGTGGGGCGGGGGGGGGGGGGTGGCAGGCAGCAGCAGGACCCCAGCAGTTCGATGGCTGCTGCCCTTCTCTAAGTGGGCCTCTCCACCTCCTTGGCCTGTTGTCCCTCCGTTACTGTGTTGTACCAGCTCCTTCCAGTCACTTGTTGAGCGTTCCCAGAATTCCTGATGTGTGACCTATCTGTGGCTTCTGTTTCCCAAAGCATTTCACACAAGAGCTCTTGTCAAGATGGCTCCTGAGCGCATCACTTTCTAGTGTGACACTGCTGAGGATTGCTTCTCCTGAGCTGCAGGGAGACCTTTTCAGGGGAAAGCGCATGGTGCTTGCTCCTTCTGGAGGCTGCTGCTGCCAGGCAGCTGTTTATTTCCCAAGTTTGTGGCCTTGCTTCACGTCTGTGGCTACCAGCTGCTCAGAGCCCTTCCTGGGCAACCTGGGTTAGTTTCCCAGCTGGCATGTCCTTCAGCCTCTGCAGCTTTCTCGAAGTTTTTGTCGTCTTTTTTTTTTTTTTTTTGAGACAGAATCTTGCTCTCTAATCTTGGCTGGTTATGAATTTACTAGGTAGTCAACATTTATGGCAATTCTGCTGCCTCAGACTCCTGAGTTCTGGGATTACAGGTGTGCGCCACCACACATGGCTAAATTTTATGTGATGCTGGGAAATGAAACTGCCCAGAACCTTGCATGTGCTAGACAAAAGTTTTAACTTCTGAGATACACCCAGTCTCTTCCTTGAGATTTCTCATTTTCTTCTTGGCCACCTTTTTATTGCTAGAGGGCTTCTGTTTCTCTAAGCTAAGTTGTGTAGATAATTTTTTTAAAATTGTGTTTGAACTTTTTGGATGGTCCTGTAAAGAGTCATTAGTGGGGGATTGTACTCTGTTGCCATCTTGTCTGTAAGTTTATGTTTTGTTAAAGTTGTATTATGACAGTTCCTTAAGCAGGATATGTAGTCTTGAGATTGCTATCCGTTCCTTCTCAGCAGAGGGTGGCTTTTTCCCCCCTCCCTTTTTGCCTACCTACTGGTTAGTTCCTATCCTGGATCTGAGGTAAGGAGTTACTAGGATCCTTGACCTAATGGTAGATACTTGCATAATGGACCTGAGCACTCAGTCCCTGAAGAAGTTGTTATCCTCAAAATGCTCCCCAGTGAAGAGGCTGCATTGTGTGACATATTCAAAGGAAAAGTGCAGTCTGGCTTCCTCTGAACTAATAGCCACAGACAAGAATGACTTCTCATTGATGCAGGAATGAACTTTCTGAGGTTTGCTAGCACAATCATTTTTTAATGAAGTTCTGGATAGCATAGTAATGTGTAGGCTTAGTCCGTACACCATTGGTTTCATGCTAGTTTCTGTCATGCACATCAAGTATATAGTAAAAGTTGAGATAGAATATATATATATATCAAACCCTCCTTTTCTTCCAGAAAGCCCTATAGTTTATTTGAACCCTCAGAAGGAAGTAGTTTTTCTTTGGGCATTATGGGTAGGGTTCCCAGTGACTGGCTTATGTCAGTGAGACATGCCTCATGGCTGTGAAATATAGGTCTGTAAGCAGAGTAGTAGTAGTATTTACAAGTTAGGTAATGCTGCCATTTAACTCTGAATAAAATAAAAGCCCATTTTTGTATTTCAGGAGACCTTTGCTGTATGTGTAGTACTTTGACAGATAATTAATCCAGATACGATTATGGGATAGCGAGTGACATGTATAGCCATTACAGATTTGTGTTACATCTTTAATGGATTTTGCTATTTGGGAAATGAAATGCTTCAATGTCTTTTTTCTTATTGAAGAAGGTAGTGGTGCTTTTTTTACACACTAGTTTTCCAGGAGCAGTAATAAACATTTTAAAGAGAAATTGCCTATTTTTGTTTTGTTCTGTACAGCCTGGAGCAAGTTTGGAACAGACACACATTTTTGTACTTGCACATATTCTTAGACGACCAATTATAGTTTATGGAGTGAAATATTATAAGAGTTTCCGGGGAGAAACTTTAGGATATACTCGATTTCAAGGTAAGCCATTATTCAGAAGCACATGAAGTCTCCTGCTTACTTACTGTGATAAGACGTTTGTAGCTATGGCCCGAGGTAGTCATTTGTAGGGAACATGGGAATGCGGTCACTGGAAGTGAGGGGCTTGGGTGCTTCTCACTTTGGCCTTTGTGACTTCTTCTCTGCCTTTTCCCAGGGGTTTATCTGCCTTTGTTGTGGGAACAGAGTTTTTGTTGGAAAAGTCCCATTGCTCTTGGCTATACAAGGGGCCACTTCTCTGCTTTGGTTGCCATGGAAAATGATGGCTATGGTAACCGAGGTGCTGGTGCTAACCTGAACACTGATGATGACGTTACCATCACATTTTTGCCTCTGGTTGACAGTGAAAGGAAACTTCTCCATGTGCATTTTCTTTCTGCTCAGGAGGTAAGCAGCGTGTCACATTAAGTTGTGTAACCTTGTACCAAAATCCAGCTTATGGTGCCTAGAGGTTAGTTTGCCAGTAAGTTTCTAAGTGTGGTTGTTACATTTGCCTTTTTCTGTAAATACTGATCACATAGACTGAAATTTAACTTTAAAAACAAATGTGGGGCTGGTGGAATGGCACAGTGGTTAAAACCCTTGCCTTGCAAGGGCAAGGCCAAGTTCAATTCCCCAGCACCACATAAAGTAGGGCATTGGGAGGCTGAGGCAGGCAGACTGTACTGAGTCCAAGGCCAGCCTGGACTAGAGTGAGACCCTGTCTCAAAAGGCATATGGGATTTGACTTAAAATTTTATGGCGGTAGGAATGGGGTCAAGAGTGAAGTAAATCATCTTGCAGGCTGGGGATGTAGTATTCAAAGAACTGCTTAAGCCAACATGTTAAAGTGGGTACGGGGTGATATGAGGTCAGAGGCTATGTGTGAGAGAAGGTTCACCTGGAATCCTTTAAGGCTCTGGCTTGCTCTCTCCTAAGCTAGGAATCCCTTGGACAGTGTACTCAGAACAGGAACACTGGCTGCATGCCTGGGCAGTGCATCGTGGACACAGGGCAGGACTGTGGTATAGAGCAGGTGGAAAGGGGTGAATGTACCAAAAAAATACTCTGAGAAGCCTGTATTCATATAAAATTATTGTTCTTTTATTCAGTATACTAATCAGATTGCTTATAATAACAAAATTACAAAAGAAGTCGTAACTTGTACAGTGTCGGCCTATACATAACTTACTGGATAAACTTACCTTGTCATTCTTTGGCACTGTCTTTGCCAGGATCAGTTTATTAGAACATTTGCATTTTTCTCTTTCACCAGTTACCTTAGTCTAAGGTGGTGTTGATATCTTTTAGCATAGCCAAAGAAAACTGGTTTTAATTATAAAACTGGTAAGAGCTTGAGACTTAATAAGCTGATGGATTGTTTTGGCCTTTTCATTGTTACACCAGCTGTGCGTTGTTCCTGTTGAGTCTCTGATCTGCTATTCCTTTTCTTCACACTGCTCTAAAAGCTAGGTAATGAGGAACAGCAAGAGAAACTGCTCAGGGAGTGGCTGGACTGCTGCGTGACCGAAGGGGGCGTTCTGGTTGCCATGCAGAAAAGCTCTCGGCGGCGAAATCACCCCCTGGTCACACAGATGGTAGAAAAATGGCTTGACCGTTACCGACAGATCAGGCCTTGTACATCCCTGTCTGATGGAGAAGAAGATGAAGATGAAGAAGATGAATGAAAAGGAGCCTGAAGACCAAGACATCAGATCCATGGTGACCCCGGAGTTAGTGTGGTGCTCCAGAGCGTGCAGTGTGGAGTGAACCAAATCTGGCAGGATCTGCTCAGAAATGTCTTTCTGATCCACATGTAGTAGATAATTAATGCATCTGTCGCATGAGACTAAGAACTTTGGTTGAACTACAGTTTGTAGAAAAACAAGAAACCAAACCTAATTTTATTAAGACAACTTTTTCCCTTTCAAATTGTAAATCTGTCTATAAATGTAACGCATGTGGTTGTGTAAGAAATTGCGTAATAGGAGAACTTGTACCAGCATCTTCATGTTACTGAGAAAATTTTTTTTTGCAGCATGGGCACTTACGAAAAGCACATGGCAGACGACACTCCTTTGAGAAATTCTTCATGACAACTTGGCATTCTTTCACCTTTACATTAAGTCTGAGTTTTGGGAACTGTACAAATTATCCAATCCACAGTAAAACATAAAATAAAGCTTTTATTTAGTTCCTATTGTGCCCAATAAAATAAAATCAAACCATATAGGAACAAACAAGAAAAGCTAATAATTTTTTATTGAGTGAACTTCACGTAGGCATTGTTTCCTTATTTTGAAGAGGGTTTTTTCCCCCTTCCAATTTTCAGTTTCCTTATTGACCCTTTTTAGTATTTAGGCATTTATTTATTTGGAAGAGCGCTCTAAATTGAGGGTTCTTAGACAAATCCAGATTCCAGGCAGTGGTCCGTTTGTGTGTAGTTACTCCCTGGAAAGGGAACAGGCTCGCTTGTCACTGAATGGATTGTGCGAACTATGTTTACCGGGACTCCATCCGATTGCCAGGTGGGTGGAGGATCTTTGGATTCTGTCTGTTAACAACATATCATCTTTGCTCTAAGCAAATACTGTTAAAGGGGCATGCCTTTACTTAGGCTGATTGGGAATTCCCAAAAATTTTAAAAAGGCAGTAAGGTGATAAATTTCTGTGTAGTTTGAGAATTTGCATGTTGGTGTGCCCATTCATAAGTCAGAACTGAATTTAGGAAGACAGACTTTTTAAAAAGTACTGTTTGACCCTTCAGGTGTACTTTGAGTACTCACTGTCTGGCCTCTTATTGATGCGACGACGAGTCTGCAGAGAAGCAAGCAGCACTTGAGACACTCTTCTCTTTTTAGAAAGGCTGTGAAACCCTTTAAGTATCTGCTTATTTTCTGTTCAGGCGGTATTAGTGTTGAAATATGTGTAACTGAAATTTGATACTAGGATACTAAAAACAAAAATACTCACTTCTGAGCTGTCATGTTTTTCAGTTGTCTTCTCTGTGAACACTCATGAAATGTGTTCCCAGGATGAAAGGACCATTTCTGCTGCATGCTACGACTTGCAGGAGTTACTTTTTGCAGTATGATTCAGTACAAGTGAGTCTTGGTATATTATAAATGTTTCTGTTCTGAGTGGCTTTTTCTTTTTAAACAAGCTGGCTATATGGTTTGCTTTCATTATGTGTGCTAATGAAGTAGTTATAAGGATGCCATTCTGATTAACTGTAGCATCTGTACTGTTACCTGTGCATAGGGGTAGCTCTTCAGGGGGAGTAGATCCTCTTTGAGTTTTAAGCAAAATCTCTCCCAAGAGAAGAAGCCAAAGACAAGTGTTGGAGGGAAAAGCACCTGGTCTCTTGGGTCTGCACCACACTCACTGTCCTGAGAATCACAGGCTCCACCTGTCTGCCCTGTGGTAGTCCAGTGAGTCCCATTCCCAAGCCCCTATTTATATTATTTATTTATGATCAGTAATCCCAACCACATAATAGTGTAACATCCTTCCCTGTACGAATGAATGAATTCTAGTTGATTCCATTTCTTAAGCTCCAGACAGATGTTAAGTGGGTCTCATAGCTGACTGGCCAAAATTTTTGGTTCAGCCGATGCTATTAATATCTTGAAATACGAAAACAGCCATAATTACTGTCCTAACGTAGAGTACCACTGTCCTTCGTCAAAGATTCTGTATAGCTGGGTCACAGATACGAATGTCTGTTAACTTTGGACAGTACCACATGAACTGTGTAGACTTCATGGTTCTTTTTCTAGGGTGTAAGTGGTGTTTCCGGTTTAAAGAAAGCCTAAGAGCACAGTGGATTCAGACCTGCTGTTATGTGTTTTTGACTTAGGTTTATTGTGTCTCAGAATGTCAAGGTCAGACTCTCATCTGCAGATGGTTGGGGCCTTTTGTGATCCCTATTTTGTCATGCTTGACAAGTGACTGTTTATGAGGCTGTGTTAACTATCTGCTTCCTGGCATGGTGGATAACTATGCCACTCTGTCATCCCATGTGAGGTTATTTAATATGATGTTTCACAGCGGAGTTGGGATAGGGCTAGATACCTGAGTAAGGAGATAAGGCCAGGTTGGCATTTTGAGATACTCTATTTTGTTTCTTTCCTTTTTTTTAATTGGGAAGGCAAGGCTAAGGAAAGGCTCAGGAGGAGTTGGATTACTGTAATTGTGAAAAAAGACGTCAGTGCTATTTTTTAAAAAAAGGAAGACAAATTAAATGAAAAATTTTACAATCTATGAAGATGACTGTTATTTTGTCATACTTTGTAAACATCACCATTGGTATTGGTACTGGCAAAAAAAAAAAAAAGGACACTCCTTCCTACTTTAATGTTTAGCCAGTTAACTTTGCTTTGGGGTAAATTAAAATTCTAAAAGTTGAGCGATTTCATCTTAAGAATGACATGATTTGGGAATTAGGGACGTGTGTGAGGTCTCAGTTCTTCAGTTAAACGCTGTTATCACATGATGTAACTCTCAGCATTCTGGAGCCTACTTAAGGAATAGGTAGATTAACCTTGGAGTAAAGAGAATTAGAAATTGACAACCAGTTGCCTTCAAACATCTCAAGTAGAGAACTTATACATCGATAAGATGTACTTCAATCTCAGAACTTAACAAATTTTATTTTTTATTGAAAACTGCACTGAACGCTAAATGTCCACCTTTACAATAAACAAATACAGTAACGGTAACTCACACTAAAACAAAACATACTTCTGATAGCCGTTATTTTTCTGTTTGGGACAGTTTTAAAGTTTTTGTCACAAAAACAGGAATAGGAATGTACCTATACAAAGGCTCAAAATAGGCCATCTTTTAGAACAAAAAGGCAATGATTCACAAAAGACTATGAATAGAACATGTAACTAGCTGATACAAATCTAATAGGATTTGTTAAAATCAGTCACATCTAATAACACATCTGAAGTGTTCTTGTATAAAATATCACGTGAAGAAAAGAATTTATCAATGTCTAAAAAAGTGGGTTTGTTCATAGACAATCTGACAAGTTACCATAAAAAGTGTTTCCTGAGACATAAGGAAATGCAACATTATTTTTCTTGAACGCTTATAGTTCAAGACTTTCCACTCAATAAAATAGCTGAGGATCTGAAACTGAGAAAATATATTTGAGTACAAACAGCTTGTGAAACTTAATACTTTTTTCTCTTTTTTTGCATCATCTCAGAGTACTGAACTAACAACCGACTTGCCCGCTCAGTATTCAGTTCAGATGTGAGAGACACTTCTCGGTATTGTCTTCCTCGATCCTATGCGTGCAGATGTCTAACACAGGCAAACAGTTTTCTCCCCATTTTGTAGCAATTTAATCTTTCTATTAGCAAAAAGAGGTAACAAGCCCCTCTAGACCAAAGGGACTACAGTCATAAGATGGGGATTTCCTCTTTTTTTTTTATTTTGATGTTTGAAACTCTTGATGCAACATTCTGGAGCAAGGTGCTCTCAGGACCTGCTGTGCCCAAGGGACTGGTAAAGGAAAAAGCTCTATTTATTCTTTGTGATTTGATGCACAGATGAAAAACTTAACACACAATAACAGAAGTTGGTCGTTAATAAATCACATCCTATTTTTCGGTGCTTCTGCAAGCCGACAACATCTTCATTTTCTAGCTCTTACAGCTTTTAACACTGCAACATCAAGGATGTGTGTGTCCAGGATCACTTAAAAAGACTGGCAAGTTCCTGTTCTCTTAGTTATCCTTTTTTCACTGTCTCTTTCTTGGTCCCAAGTTTATCCAAATGATTTACCTTTCAGCATTCCCTGCTATTGCTCGTTGGGGTGCTCTCGATTGTCCCCGTGTTTTGTGGGTTGGTTGGGAGAGGGAGCTTGGGATGGGTGTGCCACTGTGGGCAAGTTGTGAGTCACCGGGATGCCACCGGGGATGATTCCTTCCATAGCTGCAGGAAGTCCACCCGGAGCCACGCCTACGATGCCTGGTGGATACCTGAGGAACACACGGAAGAGGGACCTTGTAAGTCAGGGCAAGGAGTTGCCAAACTCTTGGCTCTTTCTGTGTCTGGTCTGATCTGCGTCTGGTCTGATCTGCCTTATGAAATAGTTTAGGTATGCTTCCTAGTCCCAGAGCAAGGAGAAATTCAGATTTTCATTAAGTAGAAAACATGGGTACCCAGTTAATAAAGTCTAATCATCAAACTATTTGGTCACCAATTGTGTGGCTTCTAGACAGCAGTAATGTCTAGATATAAAAATTAAAAATCAAAAAAGGAACTGATTTTTCTCAGTTTGATATGATAATTCAACAGACTGATCCTCAAATTCGAACCCCTTCCTAGGCTGTACTCCCAGCTAGCTTTGAGACTTTTAATCTCAAGTTTTGAGTTTAGGCCAGGCATCTTAGCAAAAGCCTTTCTTTTGAAAAGGTCTCAGTGGTAAAGCACTTAGCTGGCATGCTCAGGGTCCTGGGATCAGTCTCCAGTAGGTGCCCCAACCAAGTCAATACAGACAAACCCACAAGCTGGTAAGATTAAGGTGAGCCTTGGGGACGAGCCATCTCTAACTCAGCAAAGAGCCCTCACCAGAATCCAACCAGAAATGTGTGGTGCGGAATCCTTTAGTATGGTAATAAAAACTCACAGAACAACGGCTTCCTAGGCAAGCTGGTGCTGTCTCGTTGGTGACCTGATAACGGGAACTGATGTGCTGGCTGTGGAGAGCCGGTGTGCGTGAGGTCACACACTAGCCACCTCCCTATGTGCTTCTTAGGCACAAGTGTGATTCGACCATATTTAAGCACTTTAAACACTTTACCTGCTAAGTTACGAAGCCCTTTGTAACCCCAGGACTGACTTGAGTCTTTGGGTAGGAAGTTTGTGTAAGGACAAGAAAGGGGGGAGAGGTTGCAATGTAATAATATAACAGAGTCACAGGACGACTCACTCTGGCTTCCTGCATTAGGCCCTATTGAGCCCCACGGGGGGGGGGGGGGGGGGGGGGCGGGGAGTCTCTAGGGATGAGGACACAGCTCCCAGTTAATCTGGAACATCATTTGTCAGAATGCTATCCCTGGGCTTATATTAGATAACCAAAGCTAGGCCTGGTAATCCCAGCACACTGGGAAGCTGAGGCAGAAAGATCATAAGTTCAAGTCTATTCTGGGCAATTTAGTGAGAAGTTCCAAAACATGCAGAAATGCTAACAGGCATTTCCCCTTGAAGATCTTATCTCTAAATTTTTCTATGACATTAAAATCCTCTCTGGGCAAGTGTCCTGATAACTCTAAAAAGACCCTTGTTGCCTCTTCATGACCCCAATTCTAAGCAAGAGCTTAAGAAATTTGGTGCTAGATAGAGCCACAGGATAATGGGGATGTACAATCCCACACAGGAAGTGGATAAACTTTCACCTGGTTTTGGCTTTTTCTCCCCTTTCTTCCCCAGGGTGTGACGCTCAGTCCCTCCGCTCACCTGTATGTGGCACCATTGAGCTCAGGATGAATTGCTTGCTGGTCTATTACAGACCAAGGAGTTGACGTGACAAAGAATTCCTTGTTGACACAGTTTCTTAAGCTTTCTGGGATGCGACCTGGTTCAAATGAATCATATAAATTTTAGAGCTCACAGTGAGTTCAGTATTACACCTGCTTCCTAGTGAATGAAGGGAGTTTGCCTGTGTGAGACTGCAGAGAATTGGTTTCTTTCAAATTTAATCCAAGGTTTACCTACTATAAAATTTTATTAACCTGATTCTAAACATTTCTTCTGCCAGCACCTGGTCACAAGTATAACCAGCAGGTTTTGAAGTCGCTCTGCTGTGTGACTAACCAGGGTGCAGCAAGGACAGAGGCAGAGAGGGCTCACCTGTGATTGCCCGACGGATCTCGGTGGCAGCTGCCTCTCTCATCTCTAGCGATGCCTGCTCACTGTACCAGGCTGTGTGGGGAGTACAGATGAGATTTGGTGCATCTTTCAGTGGACCCTGAGCAAAGCTAGAGAGATGTAAACACACTCAGTGAGTGGGAGAACTGTACTACATCTCAGCCCTGCTCATCAAAAGGGAACTCTTGGCTGTTCACAGTAGCATTTTCTGTCATATTCCCTGAGGGTTACACATTTTGGAGGTCACTTAACAAAACTGTAGAAATAGGTGGGTCAGACAGGAAAAGAGAACCCAACTCTACTCAGAGTTGCCTTCCTCTGAACAGAACTATTATTTCATGCTGTATAGATGAAGCCTGTCTGTGGACCAAAACTACCACCACCGTCATGCTTCTGTTTCCCCTCTGGGGATTTTTGGGGACCTTCAGACCCTTTTTGAAGGAGAATATTGCACAGAAGCAGAGAGACAACTCTTCCAGAAATTTTCTACCAGGGAACTCTGTCCAGGAAAGTGTTCTGAAGGTCAGGTGTGGATCTGGCCTGTTAAATTTCCCAGCATGCTACAGGGAGTCCCGCCACACACTCACCTAAAGGGCTCCGATTCGTGCACATCAAGGGCCGCCCCTCGAATCCTGCCCTCCTTGAGGGCCTGGGCTAAGGCTTTCTCATCTACCAGGCCGCCACGGGCAGCATTCACAAGGAATGCCCCTTGCCTCATCTGTGGAAGGAAAGAGGCTAGCTGTGCCATGCTGCCCTAAAAGGACACTGAAACCACGGCCTCAAGACAAAGCCACAAAAGCAGGAACTCGACCAAGTCAGCTTCTGTGTGGCATGTTTGCGGAAGGTAGCCAACTCTTGGCACACAGCTGGGAGACTGTCGGTTTCTGCTGATCCTGACAGAAGTCAATGAGGTGGGCAGGTTGGAGCTATGCATCTGGTCACCTGCCTGCCTGAGAACAGGCCGCAGGGTGTGAACCAGCAGGGTCCTGTGCCTGCCCCTCCTCCCATACAGATTTGTCCCAGGACTCTTCCGTGCTCACCAGTGTGTTCATAAATCATTTCCACCCCGTCTGTGCTACCTGTTGAATGAAGCTTCCAGGGTCGGGGGACCTTTTTTGTCCTGGATTACCTGCTTTATAGTAAAGTCATTGATGAGGTGGTGGTTATGTTCGTTGAGATTGCAGTGCAGGGAGACACAGTCGCTCTGGTACAGCAAGTCCTGCAGGGTGTAGACCCTCTGCACGCCCAGGGACCGCTCTATCCCGTCCTGCAAGTAGGGGTCATAAAAGATGACGCTGAATCCAAAGGCCTTGGCTCGAACAGCAACTGCCTGCCCCGTGCGACCTGTGCAGAGACAGAATATCCAGGTGAGTGAAGTCTGTCAGTACCCTACGCGCTGCTTCCTCCCGCCTGAGGCTGCCCTCTCTGCTGAGAAGCTATCACGTACAGTGGGGTTATCTAGGGCCAGCATCATCTCTGTGGTCATGGGCCAAGGTGGGCATGAGTTTACGTTTGCTAGCAGGAATTTTATTTTTTAAAATGTAAAAGTTTGCTACAGACACTTTTAAACCTGTATCCAACTAGAATGTTCCGATGAGGTCCTCCCTCCCCTTCTTAATCACCAGTGTCCTCCCATTCCTGCTTAGGTCACCACTTTTTGTTTGCACACAGGCTTTCCTTTTTTGCCTACTGGGGATCAAGCCCAGGGCCATCACACTGACCTCCCAGAGCACTAGGACTGCAGGCTTAACGTGAGTGCCATTACTCATTATTTGACAGGAAATGGTATTTGACCCAACTGCCACTGGGATTGCCTTCCACAGAGGCGCAATAGTCCAAAGTGGCCACCGCTAGCAGGTTGCATGCTATCAGCCATGTCAAATTGCTCTGTAGTTGAGATAGGCCTGGCTTATCTGGCTGGTGGTACCAACATGCAGCCCCAGACTCTACAAGTTAGACATCACAGGGCAAGTACATGTTTCCAACTCCTCGGTGGCCATCACTGGCACATACCCAGGGATTGCCTTAATGCCACCTCCCATTCCCAGAGCAGTTAGTGCTGGGGTTCAATGGGGGAAGTCACAAACAACGTTATCAAAAACCCTCATTCACAGGAAGTGGGGAGATGTGTTTCCAAACAGGAAGCTGCTATAAGAGGGGCAACTTGCTGGTAACTCCTGTGCAGCCCGACCTAGTTGGGCAAGACTAGCTGGTTTAATAACACCATTCCAACCAAGGACACCTGGAGTGTCACCACCGAGATGCAGCTGACCAGGACTAGAGCCACAACTCCCGGTGCAGAGGTAGAGGACCAGGCAGGCCTGTGGCAGGGAGCAAGTACGTGCAGCAGCGATAGGGCTGGTAGATCCTTCCTGGACATATGCAAAACATGGGGTGGCTGCTTAGGAAGCCCCTCGCTCAACAGGACAGCGCCTCCTTTAGCCTCCCCCGTGCCCTCCGCCACTGTCCTGACTGCCGTTGGCTTGGACCTCACGTTGTGGCCCAGACCCTCCTCACACTGGAGCATCAGCCTCTAGTGTGAAGCTCAGAGTAACACAGAGGCTGTGACGAAGGGGGTCAGTTACTAATTTTCAGTGGTTTTCTTCCTGTGCAAGTTCACCAGCAGCACACGTTTTTATGGACTTCTACTTTAGCCATGAGACTTTCTGATTAAGCACTACCGAAGTGCAGCCCCTGAAGGAGAGAATCCAGGTGTTTGGGCTGTGCTTCCAGCCTGAAGCAGCTGCCCTCCAGCACAGAAGCAGCCTGCCCCCAACAACGCTGGCAGACTCCTGTCCCTTCCACGTTCTGCTGCTGCCCAGCAGCGGCTGAAGCACGTAGTGGAGCCACCCAGGCCACTACAGGTGGCGGCAGTGAGCCGACAGTTTGGGGGAGGGGGGTGAAGTGAGCTGGTGTGTGAGACCTGACCAGAGACCACCTGGAGCCCCAACAGGGCCTAAGGAAAAGAGTCATAAGAGCCCCCCACCCCCCCACCCCATCCCGCCGCCACTGCTAGAAGCCCACCGAAACACCAGCAGAGGGCACTGCAACATGCACACACCACACAAGAAGGATGCTGGGGCCCTAACAGACTTGCCTAGCATACAAGACCCTGAGCTCAATCTCCAAACTGCCAAGGAAAGTAAAGGGCCGTGCAGGAATTAAGGGGGGCGTGGGGTGTCAATAAAGGGAAGCAATAGATCTGGGGTCCCTCAATTTCAATGACTCCGAAGTAGTGCTGGAACCCAGGACCTCTGTACTGAGCTACATTTTTTTTTTCCAACTTCACTGTTAATCACCTAGGCCGGTCTCAATTTACAGTTTTTCTACCCCAGCCGCCTAGGGTTTTGGAATTACACTATCATGCCTAGCTGAGAGGATACCCTCAAAGCAAAAAAAAGTAAGGTGAGCATTACACTGAGTGCAGGCTCCAGTGCCAGGTGAGGGGTGGACACGCGCGGTGGGAGGGTGCACTTGTGAACACCCAGCAACTCCTGCCTTCAAGCGGCCTCCTAAGTCCTGAGTGGGGCTTAGGGAGCAAGAGGACACAGTGGCTGGCACAGGAATCTTGACCCATGGCTACTTATATGAAGCTTTGAGCGAAAGGCTGAGGAAACTGGAGGTTCTCCTGAAAGCTAGAATGAACGTACCCACCTATGTGTTTTCCTGCTTTGAGTTCATGCAGGAGATACTGCCTGTCTCTCCTTCCCTATTTAAAGACCAGAAAAGAGAGGCTGATCTCTTCGAGGATAGGAGGACGGTAAGCAGTGGGGCTGAGATCTGGTGGCAACGCAGATGGCAGAGAGCTAGGAATGCTTAGGGGGCCTCTCAAGACTCCATGTGGCCAAGAGTGCAGGCACCTAGCTGCTTCTCCCCATACCACAAGGTTCTTTGCAACCACTGCTGGGGTCTTCCCAGGGCACCTGCCTGAGTACCCATGGTTTCCACGGCAACACTCAGGTCCAGGAAGACCATCTCCGGCTCCTCGCTCAAGAGAAGTTTCCAAGCTGCTGGCCTGACTGTGCTGCCCCTCTGGCTCAAACCTTTAGTGACATCTTGTTCCTGTATCAGCCTGGCATGCAAGAGCCTTCTTACCAGCCTAGGCCTACCACTGCCCAGGGTCACCACCACTCAATCACAAGCTGACTTTGGCCCCCGGCTTGTGTGTTGCTCTGGAGTGCACTTTAGGCAGCGGGCACTTACTGTCACTCTGTTCAGGGAATCTGACTTGCCTACCCCTTCCTGCAGCCCAACCACACAGAGTGCTGACCTGCCAGGGTGAGCCGGCTAACTTACTTGGAGGCGAGTTTCTGGATTGCTCTACGCAGCTGGATGAGGGATACTGATCCTGCCTGGCACCTGGACTGAGGTCCCCTGCAGTGATCCTGAACCCCAGGACAGGACAGGCCAGGCCTTCAGGTCTCGATGGGGCACAGGCACATACCAAAGCCAATGAGGCCCAGCGTCTCCCCACGAATTCGGGCTGCTCCCGAGGCCACTTCTCGGATTTGCTCCACACTCTGTACTCGCGTTCCTTCCCTCAGCGCCTGGTACAGCCATGTGTTCCGTCGGTACAGATTAAGGATGTGGCAGATGGTGGAGTCCGCTGTCTCTTCCACTGCTGCAGAGGGGATGTTGCATACGGCGATCCCTGAAAAGACAAGGGCATGGCACCAGGTAACAGACACCCCAAGTCTGCAGGGAGGTCTCAGTGCTCCCAGCTTTTGGCACAGGGGAGGGGACAAAGTCAGGCCTCCACAGCCACAAGCTTTTGCGACCAGGGAGACCCATGACTTTACAGAAGACGGGTTGGGCAAGGGGTCAGTAGGGCCCTTGACTCCAAGGAGGTTTAGGTCCAGGGCTTATGAGTCCTGTGGAGCCTGAGCAAGGTGACACCCAGCTCGCTCTTGGGGTTCAGCTTTACCCCGGGCAGCTTCCTTCTAGGCAAGCACTGAGTATCCTGAAGGACTCGCAGCAGGAGCCAGCCAGGGAGGCCAGAGCCCCACATGATAGGACTGCGAGCGTGCAGGGATGCCCCGCAAGATTCTCACGAGAGCTTTTGTGGTTCAGACACCTGCTGAAAAACCTCTTGTGTCTGACTGGGACACAGGATGACCATCTCCCCCATAAGGTGGGGCCTGTCATCTTACAGTGTGGGGGACCTGATTGTTCGAAAGGCTCAGTCCAGGATTTCTGGCTTGGTCACATGCCATGTTATCAAGAGTTTGGACACACTGATGCCAACGTCACAAGTTAAAGAAATCTTAGGCAGAATTGGATCGGATGGTACAGGCCTGTAATTAAAGAACTCAGGAGGCTGAGGCAGGAATACTGCAAGCTCAAGCCCACCGTGGGCACCTTAGTGAGAAGTCAAAATATATTTCCGTATGAAGGCCCTCACCTAAATCCTTAGTGTTGTTCCCCACACAAGGATGGGGGTGGTGGGGGGGGGGGGGGGGGGGGGGGTGGGGGGGGGGGGGGGGTGCGTTGAGGGAGCGGGAGCACATGTCTGGCAGGTGGGGCACTTCTCATGTCCACGGGGGGCTGTAGCCTGGTGTGACAGTGAACTACCAGTACTGGGTTCTGCTGTGACAAGGCACAGCACAGCTCAGGGCAGTGGTCACTGAGACCAGAGATGAGAGGAATGCTGTAGCCTGTGGATGCTCACTCGGTAAAGGCAGTGCTAGGGTAGGCACAGAGGGGGAGACTAAGGCAGGCCACTCACAGAACCTTTATGCCAGGAAACAAATTTAGTTCTCATCACAATAGCAAAGTGGAGAGGCAGAGCTCACCCTAGAAGACAGTGAGGATGGATGCCGGGCACAAGAAAAAGGGGGAAGCACCTTGCTCACTGTAGGAGTGCCTTGGTCCGCCAACCAATGTCTTCACTTTCTGGAGGTGAAAACCTTTCCTTGCCATGAGTACGGGCCACACAGGCTGCCTACCACCCATAGTGGATGGTGGCCCGGCCCCCTCCCGTAGCTTCGGCCTCCCCTGGCTTCTCGGGGAGGGAGTGGGGCTCCGCTCTGCCTGCTCCAGGTGCTGCTCTTGGGGAGGGTAAAGTGCATTGCTGAGATCGAGCCTCTCCTCAATCTGTAGTCCAGACTCAACCTCCTGGCTGAAGGGGTTCCCACAAGGCCCAACATGGTCCTTTGTAATAATGTGAAGGGCCCTAGTTTTTTGGCAGTAAAAGGAACTTGTTTTGAGTGGCTACAGGAACAGCACAGTAGTTCAAGCATTTGCCTAGGAAGCACAAGGACTTGGGTTCAATTCCCCACCACCATAAGTTGGGCATTGTGGTGCACACCTCTAATCCTGGCACTGGGGAGGCACAGGATTGCCGTGAGTCTAAGACTAGGCAGGTCTATGGGAAGCTCAGGACCAGCCTGAACTACACAGCAAGGCCCTGCCTCAAGAAGGAAAAAAGAAACTTGCCTGGAAACAAGAGTGCATCCACACGCATGTCCTTCCTCATGTGAGGGAAAATGGAAAAGCGCAGGTCGTGTCAAGACTTAGGACTCGCACCCTTGAGTTGCTCTGCTTCAACCCACAGAGCCACAAGAGACGGTGGCTGATGAGAGCGAGCACTGCTGGTCAGGTTAAGGGTGGGTGTGGGGGGGAGAGGCGGGCAGCTCCTGACACACATGTGTGCATGGGCGTGCTAGGGCAGGTAGGCAGGACCCGTGAGGGTGACCCCTGCCTTTCCCCAGCCGTCTGCCAAGCCAGAGGGAGGAAGGATCACCTCCCGCAAAGCAGGCCCACCCAGCGTGCCCAGATGCCCACTGCCTGTGCCCACCGCCAAGAACTATTTTGTGGTTCAGGGATGTGGCTGGTGCCTTGAATGCACTGGGGGACGAAAAACTGACAGCAGTCCTCACACCACATGAGGACCTAGGCTAGAACCGCAGAGGGAAAGCCGGGGCACGCCAGGGCCCTGTGGCAGTGAGTGCAGCAGGCTGCGTCACAGGGCCACAGACAGAACCGCCAGGGGGTGCTAGGCTGGCTGTGAGGAAGAGCTTGCGCTGGCTGGCTCTTCCAGGAGCGCAAGCGGGTGTTGGGTGAGAAGGGCAATACCCTGCAGACCCCTGGCCACAGGAGCACCAAGAGGGTCGCGGGCCTCAAGGCCTGAGCCGTCAGACCTTTTGAGAAAACCCTTAGTAGCTCACAGTCCGGGGCTGAGCAAGTACAGGCAGGTCGCTTCCTCACGCCTTTCCTTCACCGAGCCAGTCCTAAATGTTCCTGCCCACTCCCACGGACCCCGGGTGGGACGTGGGACACAGGCCACCATACATTCTGGTCACTTTTGGGTTTTCACTTGCTGCCTCCACTAGAGGCAGGGCAGGGCAGGTGCTGGCAGAGGCCTGCCTGTTTAGGCACCAGCTGTGCCATGACCTACCATCCTGGATATGATCTCCAGGCATTTTTGGGGCGGCAGGCCTCTGTGGTACGTGGAAAGGGGACTGATGTGCTCCTTCAGGGACTGCATCCCAACTGGCCCCACCCCTCCCCCCAGCCCGTGCCGTGTCGGCCACACACTCACCAAGCTCACCAGCAGCCTTGATGTCCACGTTGTCATAGCCACTTCCGATCCGCACAATCACTCTGAGGGCCTTAAACTTCTCCAGGTCTTCCCTGGTGAGGGTGATGGTGTGGTACATCATAGCACCCACGGCCTCGTTCAACACCTGCGGCGGGAGGACGCGGTCAGGCGCAACCCTGCAGAGCCCTGGGACCACCCGGGCAGGGGTTTCGACAGGATGATCCCATGCCACCTGGGGTGACATGACAGGCGGGGCGGGGGAGGAAGGCCCTCCCGAAGGGACAGCAGTGGCCTCACTGTGCTTGCTGCTGCCACTGGCCTGCTATGCCCACCTTCTCGTGGATCTCCTGCGTGGACTGGGCATCACAGAAAGCCACGGTGGCCAAGTCCTTCAGGATAGGCATCTCCACAGTGCAGTCTCTGCCATCCAGCAGTGCCACCAGGGGTCGGGGATGCAGGGGGCCGTTCATGATCTGGGGGCGGATACCTGTAGGGACAGAGAGGACAGGTTGGCAGGTGAAGAAGGACCTTGGGGCCTCCAGGGAGGGCCGACACTGTACCTAAGTGGCCTTGCCCACTCAAATAACATGGACCTTATGTTGTGCCTCCTGGCTGGTACCACCACTGACAGCTCCTCAAAAAACCACGACAGCACATTATGAAGCAGAAGTGACATATGAGTGACTGTCCTGAGGATTTCCCAAACAAGCCCCTGGTAGGGACAGGAAGGCTGCGGGAGTCCGGGCTCTTCCCCTTCCTGAGGTGCGGAGAGGCAGCCTGAGGTGGGGAAGGTGTGAGTGGCCAGCGAGGACACCGGACGGCCCCAGGCAGTTCTGCCCAGGGCTCTGGTGCAGGTTCCAGTGGATCGGCAGGCAGACCAACCTGGCGGCTTCCAGACCTCTCACCAGATGGGGCAGCACAGCTTCATCCCATCCACCCTCCCAGACGGGCTTCTCTGTGGACACACAGGCAGAGACACCCTGACGAGCGCCACACGCCGCCTGGCTATTCTGTGCCGCAGACCCCACAAGCTCTGACAGCTGCCGGGACAGGAAGACGGCCTATGACTCCACACAGGCCACTCCGTGCAAGGTCACAGCTGCCCACAGCCTGGACTGAGGCCCCAGGGTGCCCTCTGCCGTGACAGGGAGCAACCCAAGCCACACCCTGGCCAGGTGAGAACCACTGCCCAGCTGTGAGGTCTGCACCACTGAGATCCCGAGAAGGAGCAGTGCCTGTTTTCTCCACATGATGAGAGTTATAGTCTAACAGGAGTTGTCTGAGTGCTTATACCTTCCCGATGACTAAACTCTGGTAGCAGCAGGGGTTTCACGCTGTGTGCATTGGTTTCTGGCCATGGCTACTGCCAGAAGTTTTCCCCTACGCATTCTCAAGCTAAGCGTGGACAGCGCAGGCCACTGATTCAGGATGGGCCCTGCCCACTGTGGTTCCTGCCTCCTTTCTCAGTGGTCACAGCTCGGTCGCGTTCCCGTGGATCCTACCGTGTGGGATGTGTCCAGGACCATGTGGTTTTTGCGTCACTGTCACGCAGCGGCACAGGCCCGAGCAGCTGAGGCAGAAGCCCTGTGCCACGGCACACTCACTCCTGTGAGGAGTTCTGGGTAGCCCGTGAAATGGCCACGTGATGGAGGCTGGGGTCATTTTGCAGCTGGCCACACACTCCAGGAAGAAGCTGAAGAAGTGCCCTCACCCATGCCCCGTCCACCTTCCCTCCCCAAAGCACCCTTATCCCCACTGTGCAGTGGGATAGGCTGCTGTTCACAGCCATGGGTGCACAATGTCAGGAGTTGGTTTCTTCGATCCAGAACCAAGGAACAGCTCATCCTGGCCTCAGGCGAGAAGGCCAGGGCTCAGCGAGAATTATGGCCTTTCCTAGCCTGAGTGGCAACCCGATCTGTGACGTCACTGTGGCAGCAGCAGTGGGTGCGAGTGAGTACTCACACGTCCAGTCTATGCCTGCTGCCTACTCAAAAGCTTAACTCTCAGAGCGGGCTGCCTGGGCAAAGGGAAACGTCCAAATTCTCCTGCACTGGGATAATGGCAGGGCAGTGGCTGGGCCCACACCGGTAGATGTGGGGTAGGTGTGGAGCAGGCACTGAGCCTGTGCTTTGCTGGAGGGCAGGCGAGCTTTTGGCTCGCATCCCTGTCCACTTACCCACCGTGTTGGTCACATGAGGTCACAAATGACAGAGGGGAGGCAGGGACACAATGAACGGAGAGGGTTCCAAGAGGGCCCAGGGTTTAGTGTCTTCAAACCAGACCAGCGGAGGTCCTCCATCTCACACCCAGGCCAGCCGGATGGGGAAGAGGCAGCTGCAACCCCAGAGGTAACGCCCTTTCTTGGTTCACCTTTTGGGTACGCTGCAGCGGCACCCCACCCCCTTAGCAGACGAGGAAGGCAAGAACAGGCCGAAGCCCGGGGTTGGCTGAGCGGCTGGCAGTCCCGGACGAGGCGCGACTGGGAGGCGGGGAGCACTTCGCCTGACCTTCAGAGGGGCAGGACAGTCCGTAAGGCAATGCGTACGCACGAGACATTGGCAGCACAGGAGAACGACGCCAGGCACAAGGCAGGAACGTGGAGCCATCTGATGCGTCTGGAGGCCCTGACAGCCACTGCCACAAGACGTCCGTCCACAGCATCAGCGCACAGATCGGTTACCAGGGCAACAAACTCCAGGTTGCCTAGCGATCAGCTCCCCTCCCTGACTTGGGTGGCCTTTGCGAAATCTACCCTTTACTATCTTTTTCAGCTACGGCAGGTCCATGAGACCCTCAGGCTACCTGGCCAAGGCTGGAGGCTCAGGTCCCTGGTCAAAGTCCTCTGCTGCTGAGAGGCCTTCAGGTGGCAGGAGGATGCTAATGGCAAGGTGGGTGAGCAGATTCTCCCTTCTCCCGCATGAAGCAGAGGGACAGCAGGAAGCCTGGCACACAGCTGCTGGAGCCCAGCTTTACGGAGGGTGCAGAAGACCCCCCCCCCACGCCCCAGAGCGGAAGGTGAGAAAAAGTTCAGGGTGCAGTGCCAGAAGGAATGCTGTTCACTGTCAAGAGTCAAATCCAGCCCCTCTCTACCTACTGTCCCCAGGGACTTGCTGGCGACCGAGGGAGAGAACTCTAGCTGATCTCACGGGGCGGTAGAGACCTCCTATCTGACCTTACTCACCTTTCAAGGCTTCTGCCAAATCAAGTTTTAACATACTAGGATGCAGCAGATGTACTGGAGAGAAAGGTACTGAGCTAGATTATGACCACATAAGGGACTCTGGAAGAGAGGTTTGTGCCTGGGTTGGCCCTCCTGACCCGGGGCAGTGGTCTGTGTCCTCTAGAGGACACTGGGAAATGAAGTCCAAGACATGACGTTTAGTGAGGATTCCCTGAATCTAGGGTCCAGGACAAAGAGCTACGGCTCCCCGTTAGCAGGCACAGCTGAGGTCTTTTCCACACACAGAAGACCGAACATGGACAAGGACCTGGCAATTCTGACTTTGCCAGTCCCGAGATGGTGCCAAGGGCGGCCACACACTGCAGTGCGCCTTGGTGAGGGCACCTCATGGCCTGCCACACTAGGCAGACTCAGGCTCGGTGCTCCTGTGTGAAATGCCTCTTTGCCCTTCCTGCCACCTCCACCCTACCTGTTGCCCTGCCCTGTGTTTCAGGACTGTTCCAGCTGCGACTGGACTTCTTGCCGGCAGCCTGCCCAGCACCAGTTTTGCAGGGCAGAAAGTTCACAGCTCCCCCGGTATCAATTACAGGCTGGTTCCAGGCTGGCCTCCACATGGGGGAGATCAGCTCATCTGTCAGGGATGCATCTTGCCACAGCTCCAGGACAGCCCCCGCCTGTCCCTGGGCTTTGTGATGCTTGGAGCTCAAGCTGCTCATAAATACTATGAAATTACTGAAAGTCAGAGAAAAACAAGAGACCCGGGTGGAGGTGCTGACATTGTTAACAGTGACCAGCTGCTCAGGTAAGGCTGAACCCAAAGGCCTTGCAGATCCCAAGGGAGGAGGAACTACCTGAGGAAGCTACTGGCCCCAGAAACACAGGTTGCCAGGGGTACAGTTGCCCTCAGGCTTGGGACCCATGCAGGGCAAACAGCCTGTGCTCCCCTGGAGTCACCAAGAAGCGACTGGGCTGATCCTGCCATGCAAAGCCACCACCCTGGGGCATTTCTGAGACCTGGACACCGTGTCGAGTTACACGAAAGAATAATCCAGTTAAAAAAAAAAAAAAAGGAGGCCTGCTCCAGCTTTGGGCCGCTGAGGCAGGAAGATTACAAGGTCAAGCACCTTCATGAGGCCCTGCCTAAAGTAAGTAAAAAAACAAACTGGGGGTGAGGGCCAGGAATCTGGAGGTCCTGATGTGCCCTCCCTCTCAAAAAGGAAAAAAAGATCCAAAGTAGGCCTATAAGCCCACCATCCTAGCGATCGTGGAGGCTAATGCAGAGACCACAAAATCGAAAAGAACACATTTTCAAGACCTGTCTCAAAATCAAAACCAAAAACTGGGCTGTAGATACAGTCTAGAGCCAAGGCCCTGGGTCCCACCCCCAGCAGCTCTACGAGACAAAGAAATGGTCTAAAACTGGGTTTCTGTTGCTTGCATATGGATGTTCCCATGAGCAATGGTGTGTGTGCCCACGGAGTCAGGTATGCGTGTGGTCCTGTGTGACATTCAAGCAGGGAAACAAGACGTCCCTCTGTGAAGGATAAAGGAAGTTTTTATGGGCTCTGAGTAGTTCTCTTTAGACGGCTGTTATAATGGCCCCGGCACTCTCCCTCTCTGGCTTCCCGCTTGGCAGTGTTATCCCCAGCTGCAGTGTGCGTCCCCACCATAACACACCTTCCCTTCTTAGGCCCTCACAGGGGCCGGACCACAGGGGCTGACTGTAGACTTTCAGCCTCTGGAACTGAGCTACGTAAGCTCCTTTTCCTTATATAAAGTCAGCTGCCTCGGGTTATTTCATTGTAGCAAAGAAACAACCAGCTAACACAGTAAAAGGCGGGCTTTGCCCTCTGTGTACAGATTTCATGAAATTACAAGACACCAGTACTGGGCTAAGCAGGAGCTCAGGGTGAGTCTTACGTGTAGAGAGCCCCTCCTGTGCAATACAGACAGAAGGCAGCTGTGGAGCCCATGAAGAAACCCGCTGCCCTGGGCCAGAGAGCAGAGACTTTACAGCTGGGGCTGAGGTGCCGGTACAGGCTGGAGAAAGCTTCTAGACTTCTCTGGGTGATGGCCCCCAGCTGTCCTGGCTGCTGGCCCTGAAATCAGCCCTTACAGAGATCCTAAGACAAAAGTCATCAGCTGCCCAGTGCTGTGTACAGAACAGGAAAGTTCGCTACCACGTACACACTTCTGAAAATGACAGGTGGCCTCAAAGTGATGGCTCCCACATAGGTACAGATGTACAAGGTGGACACAGGAGACAGCCGCCAGAAGCGCAGACGCCTCTTCTAGGGCAGCTGGATTATACCCCGCGGACCCCTTGGGAGTCCTGATTTCATGCCTCCCCACGCCCCTAGGAAAAGCACCCCACAAATCAGAACTAGTCGCAAGCCAACAGCCACTTCCTGCAATCCAACACAATCAGCTCCTCCTTGGCCAGGCACAGCACCCAAGCTTCTAGAAGGCCAGACCTAGACCAGAGCCACAGTGGGTGGATTAGAGGCTTGGGTTGGGTAATACAGACTTGAAGGTTGGGACTGCCCAACGGGCAGCAAGGGGACAACAGTGGGACTTGGCACTCAACTACCCTAGCACACAGGGCAGCGTGGCTGCATGGGGTAGGAGGGCCACGGGCGGCGCATGTTGCTGTGCTTTGTCACCATGTTTGACCACATGGTAGAAACAGTTTTAAGCCACGAGGTTTAAGATGTAAACAACAGCAAAGGGTCTAGAAAGTGAGCACGGGCAGAGGCAGAGGCAGAGCCTAAGGCCAGAGTCCATGCGGCTGATGCAGCTTGGGAGCGGTTGCAAGGCAGGCACTAGGAACAGGATGTGTGTGGCCCTTAGGGTGAGAAATGGCATGGCGCTTGAAATCCCCATATGATCTCTCCATTGTCGCCTCTGACAAGTGAGTTTCCAGGAAGCTCTCCTAGAATTCTGGCCACGGCAACAGAGACACGTGCTCCCCAGGAGCAGGACGCCCCGATTTGCAGCCCCCCGCCCCCTTCAGGTTTCACATGCCACCTCCAAGGGATCCTCCCCCAGCGGAAGCCTATTCCCACCACGCAAAGCAAACGTGGGACCATGTCTCCCCAGCAGACATCACTCACTGATCCCATCACTTTCCCTTAAACTGGGACTCTGAGCCTAACTGTCCTTAAGGAACTAAGACCCCAGTTCCAAACTGTAAGACTGGCCAAGACGCCTGCCGTGTCTGAGTGAGCCTACCCCTCATCCATGGTATAAAGAACACAAAGGCCCATATTCATACATCACAGGACCACTGTGCGCCTAGAGAGCCGCAGGGCGACGGAGGTGGCTCCCTGGGGAAGGAACAAAGGCCCTGATCAGGAGGAAGAGCACTACAGCAGCCACTGTCTAGGGGGCCCTACCGCCCCCCCCCCCACTGCAGAATCCCACGCTGCTGACAAGGGAAGGGGGGGGGATCCAGGGAGCAGGGCAGGAACAGAGCAGGCTGCGCTCCACAGGGAGCTGTTCAGTTTGTACTTGCTTACTCCAGGGTAGGATGAGTTGGCTGTGCCCGGCACACTGTGGTCCCAGGAAACCCAAGTCCCGGCACGTAAACCCCTTGTTGGTGCAACTCTGCCACTCCCTATACCAAGAGGAGAGTCAGAGTCTGCTTCGCCATCTCTGGCCTTGTAAGGTGCATCAAATAGCAACAAATGATGGAAGGGAGGTCATGCCAGTTCCATGGCTGAGCCTTGCTGGCATCTGAGACCACTGTACCACGAAGTGCTTAGGACGAAGGACCACTGTACAACAGGCCACTTTGGACTGCCCCCTTGTAGCCCAGCTTAAATATGTTTGTAAACTGGTAAGTTACGGAGCTACCTGCTGAGTAGCAAAGTTAAATGATATGCTTAGGAAGGACAAGGACGAGTGCAGAAGGTGGTCAGAGCCTATAATGAGCCCCACGAACAGACAGACAGCAAGAGAGGATTGGCCCCTTACTGCTGCACAACCCCTCAGAATCTTGTCCCCAAGACCCTTCCATCTCAGAAGCTGTGGTGCAGGCAGGAGTGAGACCCTCTTCAGGACAGGCCCCAAGCAGGGGCGAGCAGTGGAAAGCGCTTCTCAGGGGCCCATTCCTGGGGCTCTCTCCTAAGGCCTGGAGACCTTGTCTCTGGTTTCACACAACAGGTGAGGCTTCTAAGACCTGGACCTCCAGGAAGACTCAGCCCTGCTCCTCACTTCCCCATAAGATCCCTGTCTGATCCTCAAACGCAAGGTGGGTCACTTCGAGCCTGTTTCTCTCTAACCATTTCATCCCACTGGTGGGGTGGCTAATATCCAGAAGCGTCTTTGGGGGCCCCTTGCTGTGTGGACAGAGCAGGGTGACCCAAGCTCAGGAACAGAATTCACCATGCTGTCTCTGACTCTGCCCACCAGAAAGCAACTCAACACCCAATGCCAACCAGGCTGCTCAAGGCAGGTGCTGGGGAAACAGTAAACAGGACTGGCTGAAAACTCACACTGGGAGTCAGACCAAACAAAACACCTTCGAAGTTACAATGTGACAGTAACTGTAGCTTCGCCATGCCTATCTTCAGGCACTACACCCATCGCTCACACTTCTGGTGAGATGCCCAGGCAGAAGTTCTCTGCAGTGACTACCCACACTTGAGGCACCGCAGATGGGAACGTAGCTCGGTCTTCCCCAGCTAGATTCTTCTTGGCTGTACAGATGTGCAAAACCCACGAGAGCACTTAAAAGGGACCAGGCAGAGGAGTGTGTGGCTGCTGTGGCCCGGGCTTTGGGGATGACCTAAGATAAGAAGGCTGGCAGGACCTGGCTTAAGTCACCTTACAGCTACTGCTGGGTCTGGCCTTTGCTGCAGCATCAGCTGGGTGTCTGACGGAGGGTCACCTACAGACCCAGCCTGGCAACTTGGCAAGACCCTGTCTCAAAAGGGGTGGGGGTGGAGTTCAAGGGGAAAAGTTGGGAATGTACCACAATGCAAAGGCCTTGGGTTCGATCCCCAATACCAAACCCAAACCAATCACCACCACCACAAGTAGCAAGAAAAAAATCCTACCTATCTTATGAGAGCTCCGTGTGCACTCACCCGCATGCACAGCTGCCCCATGAGCCTGGGCCCCGGTCCAGCCCAGGAGCTTGCTGTTAACCTGGTGTGCTCACTTGGGGTCTAGAGAGGAAGCGGTGTCTACACCTGTGAGAAATCTATCAACTTAGTTCAATAAAAGAAAACTCCCAGAGTACTCTGCCACTCCAGAAAGCGTGGTATGTCTCCACACTTTTACTGGCTGCTTAACAGCACCACAGGAAAGCTGTCCTGCCAGCCTGCCCACACTTACGGGGTCTCATGAACACAAAGGTAGTCATTCTTTTTTGAGTACTTAAAATCTAAAGGGAGAACGACTATTAGTTGCTTGAAACCCCTTTCCTCAGCCTTCTGTGCGAACACTGTATGCACATGAGAGCTGGGCCCCAACCCTTTGGCCACTGGACAGTCTTTCTCTGGCGACCCCATTTTAAGTGTTCAGAACATCTTCTGTTCCTGAGTGAAAAAAAACCCTGCTGAATCCCTTGCTCAAGGAGGCAAATGGCACGCTTGGAAGCAAACGGTCTCTCATGAGTTGGTTCAAATAACATCCACTCATCACGGGTAGATGCTGCCAGCTCCTGGGCTGAGGGACTCAAGGTGGAGCTGGCCGGAATGGCCTGGGAATACAGCCTGGCTGCTACTCTTGGTGGGCGTACAGCATGTCCTGTACTCGCCAGAGGCAGAGCTTTGCATGAGCGATTCATGAGAACTGAAACGAGTCTGGAGGGACTGAGGACAGAACACTGAGCTCGGGGACCAGCTGACTCCAGGCGTGAGGGTGCACTGGCTCCCCACAAGGTGAGGCTCATCTGGAGGGGAGGGTGATGGAGAACTTAGGCACAGGGCTGGGGACCCTGTCAGCTGCTTTCTGACAGCACATGTGTGCTGAATCTCCTTTCCACTCAGCAGAACTAGGTTGCTGTCACACCCAACAGGCCTCAGGTGCACAACCCCAGACGGCCCCGAGGACACACTTCAAGGACAAACAGGGGCTTCAGGAACCCAGCTGTGAGAACTTCAATGAACTCACTTTTTGACTCTGTCTAGATACTACGCACATAAAGCCGGGTCAATTAGCAGCTCCTTGGTGCTCACCATACTTCTGGCTGCGGAGGCCACGTGAGTCTGTGGGCATCCCGGGCTTGAACTCTCCTGGAGAGATGCCCAGACACAGGGACCTGAGCCCTGGAGCCATGAGATGAATTTGAAGAGCCTGATCAAGTGCTGAGATGATCAGGAGCCTGCCAGGAGGACGCAGGGTGCACTCACCCTTCACTGGCCTCCGCTGCACAGCAAATGCCGTCTCCTGGGGTCTCTCCCAAGCGCGTGCCAGTGCCCCTTACCCCCGGGAAGGCTTCCAACAATGAGGCTGGGAGGTGGGCAGAAAGTGTTTAAAAAATAATAAGCCCCTTGCCCAGCCCCATTTCTGGAACTGGTTACTAATATTTTACAGAAAAAATTTTCTATATACCCCAAGACCCACAAAATCCATAGGCAGCGAGCTACTAATAAGGGGAAAACTCAGGCTGTCAAGAGCTGGCCCCTTTACTGCCCACATGGTGTCAGACCATGAAGTGAAACCCGTCCCATTAGCACATGCCTGTTCAGAAGGGCTGGCATGGACGCTGCTCTTGTACTTTTTCATGTAAACCTAGAGACACACCTAAGCCACAGCCACCACTGTATTTTTCTGCCAAGGAAATGGATACTGAGAGGTAAGGTGAACTCACCCAAGGTCATACAGTGAGCAAGTGGCTTAGGGAACCAGGGCTCAGGTCCAGGTGTGTCTGGCTACAGAGGTTAAACACACAGTTCTAGGGCTCACTGTAGCATAGAGGTGAACAACTGCCCTAAGCCCACCACCTACAGCTGAACCACTCTATCACACTGGCTGGGTGCAACTTCCACCAACCCCAGATTCTGGACAGACATGAACAACGTTAGGCCCTACCATGGGACAGGTCTAGTCTAAAGAGAGACAGGTGATCTTCATTTTAGTGGGTGAAGGTAGGTCTTCAAGTCCCTTTTCCATAAAAGGTTTGTTGCCAAATATAAAAATTCCTCTATGAAGGTCAAGCTTGGGCTGGCCTGGCATGCCTCACCTACACCCCTAAAGCAAAAGCAATGGAGCTGGGATTAGACAGCCTCACACCACAGGAGGGGCGGGACTGCTGGCCAGGTGCAAAGCTCAAACAACCTGGCTCAGAGCAAGAGCTACACTACAGGACAGTTCAGGACCTTGAATTAAGCAACGGCTTCCTAGATAGAACACTAAGTATAGCAATAAAGACAAACAATTAGGACCCTTATAAAAAGCTGTATGCTTCAAAGACACCATCAAGAAAGTGAAAAGATGACGACAGAACAGGAAAAATCATTTGCAAACTCTTATCTGACACCAAAAGCCAATGGACTATCGACCAGCAGAAGACCCTTCAGCACCTGGGCGGATGGAGTGGAATGGGGCTCGGGACACCCCATCTGAAAAATATAAATGCTCAAGAGCAAGAGTCCCCTTCAAAAGGAACGGAAAGGTCATGTGATGTGGGGTCTGTTGGCCTTTCCATTTTGTGCCCCAAAACCCTGTGATCCAGGCTCTGAAATGTGCCCTGGCACTGCGTATTATCCAGGAAAACCTGGCCTTTTCAAGATCTTTGGGCAGCAATCCCTAGAGGTATATGGTGGCAGGAGGAAAAACTACATCAAATCTGTCATCTAGCAACTGAAGAGAAGCCCTGTCTGCTGAGACAAGCCCCCACTCCTTCCGTGAGGAGCTGCTTTCTAAGCCAGAAGGACAGGTACCTCCTCCAGAAGGCTTAGTGGGTCCGAGCCCCTCACCTTCAGTGGGCTTGGTTTCAGGAGTGCAGGCAGGGGTGGCCAGTGCCCTGCCAGCAGTCAGTGCTGGCTGCTGTAAAACCACGGGTCAATGTCTTTAAAATAACTAGCAAGACAGCACACAGCAGGAACTAACCCCATTAACCACCAGCGCTCAAACCTCAGCAGCTTATGCCCCAATGCCACGCGACTCCCTGCATACCCGCCAACACAAGCCTCTACACAGGGTGGGGGAATCAAAGGGCCCGTGCTGCAGGCAAGCTTAGAGATTCCCAGACACCCACTTTCGTGAGAGACCCATGAAGCCTTAACTGGAGGAAGGCCTTGCAACGCGGCCTTCGGCGGCTGAGGCCAGCAGCAGATGGGCCATGGGCAGCTGGACCTGGCCACTGTGCGGACTCAGCCCCCACATTACGTCTTCCTGGCAGAAAGCAGGACCTGCAAAGGGTGCTAGCTCGGTGCAGGTACAGCCCCACTCAGAAGCAACAGTCCAGGGACGACGGGGAGCAGGCCCGGCCGCAGCCAAGACCCACCAGCCTAACGCGCTCCCTCCGTGGCTCTCTGCCACTCCCACACCCCCACAGGCCTGCCGGGAAGGTCCGCTTCTAAACCCCTTCGATGACTGCGGAAACAGCAGCAATAAAGGCACAGAGAACTCGTGCCGTCCAGCACGTGGCACCCTGTACCAATCCAGGGTTCACTGCGATGCTGCTGTGTCCCGTCAAGTCACCTCCTGGTGAGCAGCTTTCTCAGGTGTCAGATCCAGGGACCAAGGGACTTACTCCAGCCTGGGGCAGTAGCAAACCCTGGGCCCAGGCGGTGCGTGCCAGTCGCTACGCGGGCTCTGCAGCTTGTGCCACTGACGCAGGTCCGTGTGGGCGGGCGCGGAGGCCGGCACGACAGGTGCCACTGCGCATGCAATCTGACCAGAAGCTCGTTAACCCTGGCGCTGGCTGGCCTCACCCTGATGCTGTGAACTGCCAAGACGGGCACACAGGAGCCCAGTGTTCCTGTGCACAATACCAACCACGAGGAAGCCAACATTAAAACAGCCAAGGTGCAGAGACAGTGAAACTAGACAAAAACTCCCCCAAACACCCCCAGTGTAAATAGTCCGGCATCGCCTCTCTGAAAGGGTGGGAGAAGCAGCCAGGATCTCCTAGGCATTCCCGGTCCCTCCAGACTGCACGGAAACAATGGCCTTCGGTGAGATCAAAATTATGACGCATTTAACCTGAGCGAGCCCCAAGAAAGCAGCAGGGCTGGGTTTGGCTCAGACACCGGGGGAGCCCAGCAATGGCCTCAGGCCTAGGTGCTTCCTTTAAGGGCAAACATTCCTGGGCCTGGAGGACCAGCACAGCACCGGACCCCGAGTTGGACTCTGTAGCACCACTTAAACTGGGTGTGATGGAGTATGCCTATAATCCCGGCCCTGAGGCAGCTGAGGCAGGAGGACCACTCTGGGCTATACAGTGAGTTCAGGACCAGTTTGGACTAAAAAGTGACACTCTGTCTCTTAAAAAAGGGTGCATAGTCCCCCTTCTCTGGGGCAGACCTGGAGACTTCTGCTGCACCCAGCAAATCCAAAGGTAGCTACAGATTCTAAGAAACCCACCCAACAAGGGACACACAGCCGAGAAGCTACCACAGAGATATCTACTTGGCTGCAACCTTCCACAGCACTGGCTTGCGCCATGCAAATAAAAAAATCAACATCCCCGGGTTTGCACAACAGTGTTAGCAATCACACTCCACACAACTTACATAATATCCCTCACCCCATCTCCGAATAACAGAGGATGTTTTTGTTAGAAGGCTGTGCAAAATAAACAGAAAGGGAAAAAAATAAGGCAATTTTGCAGGTCCTCCTTCAGCAAAACCTTTCCACGACTTCAATGAGGAGATAATCTTTCTGTGATTATGACCAAACCCTCCAGTTGCTTAGCAACACATAATTAAGGAATATGTTTTCAGATCCGCCTCGCAAGCCTAGCCATTATCAGATGAAATTACTGGAGCAACAAATGTCCTCGCCATGCAAATTAGTTGGTTGCAAAGAAAGGATGTTTAACAGCGAGAGAAGCACAGCCCTTCAGGAAAACCATCCGACTTCCCTCCCTCGCACATCAGTTTTAAAGAGCCAAATGAAGTATATGACCAGACCTCAATCTGTAAGACAAAACCAGAACCTCTAGCAACAACAATGCAAAAAAAATTCAGACAGTAGAGAAGCGCCCAGACGTAGACATGGTGGGGCAACAGTGGCCAGGGCAGTTCTATCAGCTTCGTCATTCCCGTAAGACAGAAAATTGTAAGGCCTGGCTCCCGACACACTCACAGTGGCCTCAGCAACTCTGTCAACAACGTAGACCATCACTGCCCCCATGATTTCCGCTCCATAATGTTACTCAGAAAAAAAAATTACTAAAAAAGGCCTTCTTTTATCCAAGCACGATGAGGTGGTAAAGGCATAAAACTGATTTACATTTTTAATTACCAGTCAAGATTCTAGCATTGGAATAAAAAGTCTCACTGGAAGCTCACCTAAAAGTTTGACCACAATGTCCAAAGGAACACCTGCAGTCAATCACATATGGCTGCAGCACTGAAGAGAAAGAACCACCTAGCATCCTCCCCCCTTTCTTCCGCTTGGAAGTGTATTCATCTCCACAAGCAAGCAGAATTCCCTCCCGCATTTTCCAAACAGAGAGACTAGATCTGTTTGTGAAACAGGGTGTTCCAAGGGATTTCAACATCTTGCTTTGTTTAACCCACAAGTGTGGCAACGCGCACACTGGTATCTCCCCGGGGGGTAATCCCTGTCTTGGATACTGCAGGCAGGCTCTGCAGAGGTGTGTTTCTGCCTGGGGAGGCGCTTCCAACGCAAACGAGCCACACACAATCTGCAGGAGCCTTGCCCAAAGCTGCCCAAGGCAAACTGAAGCATCACCATCCCTGGTGCGCCAAAGGCCTGCTCTGAGGGACTTGATCTATCTCTTCACAGAACAGCTGCCCTTCAGTACTGTGAACCAGCCTGGACTGGCCTACTGTGTAAATCTACTGAGCACAAGAGAACCTGTGCCCACTGGCCGGTATGGGAACTGGCCACAGCACGGGACCTTCTAACTTGCAGGGCACATGTACATGTATGTGGGTATGTGTAAGTATATGTTTGCCAGCTCTCCCAGAATAGAAAGGGGGAACTTACCACCCCGGGCTCAAACCTCTGCACCCTGCCCCCCCTCCACCCCGCTCCTTCCAATACCAGCCAGGGTGGGGCATGTTACTTGGCTCTGTCGCAAGCATGGTGGACACGATGATGGGCGCCCCTGTCCGCCGGGCCACCTTCTGGTACGGGGAGTGCGGCGTGTGCAGGCTCTGGCTGACGGGTGGCAGGGTGGGCAGTTCCACAGGGGCTCCGGGTTTCCGCAGGAGCTGGGGGCTGCCGTGTGGGCTGGGCAGTGGGGAGGCGACCACACTCCGCTCCCGCTTGAGCAGCTCCATGGGCACTGTGTACGAGGTGGAGTAGGCCGTTCTGGGGCCCGGGTGTGAGGGGGCAGAGGGGCCCGGGGTCGTCAGAGCCACCCCACCGTGCTGAGGGTAAGCGGCACCCAGCCGACCTGTGACGGCACAAGGGGTGGGGGAGCTATACCCAGAATTGGAAGAAAGGTGGGGGGCCTGGACGCCCACTGTCTCCAGGAGGTGCTGGGAAGGCGCACTAGAGGGGCGGCGTGCCAGGTCGCCAGCTCGGGGGGAAGCCATCTGCACCGGCCCTGCAGGCTGTGGCTGCAGGGCTGAGGTGCCCAGGGAAGCCAAGTCACTGGGCAGCAGCTCACTGCGGTGGCTGAAGCTGCTAGACCGTGTGCGGGGCAGGGGACCTGCTCGGTTCTGTCTCTGAAGCTGCATCTCAGTCCTGCAGGTGTTGACCAGGCGACTAAGGACACGAGCCTGGCCCAGGTTGGGTGTGACAGACTTGATGTCTGCATCTTCCAGGGTGGCCAGGACGGCTGGGGAGTCAAAACCTTGCTGCAGAAGGGCCTCCAGGGTGGGTTCCGTGACGCCCTCCGACCGTAGCAGGCCCAGGAACTCAGGGAGGACACTCCTCTTGCCACTAGGTGCCTGGAACACAGGCAGGCCACCTTCATAACTCTCGTATGCCATCTTGGAGTGGACACTTTCCCGGGTGGGCCCGTAGCCTCGATTCAGGGATCCGGGGGCCATTCCTGTGCTGTTCTCCGAGGGAGCAACTAAGCTGGGGTCCATGACCAGGCAAGTTGGGGCCACCTGCCTGACGGGATTAGAATCAACAGGTCTTTCACCAACATCGTTGTATACCTGACTGGGCAAGTAGGTGTGTGCCTCTGCCCCAAACCTGGCGTCTGGCAGTTCCTTTCCATATCGCCCAGGAGATGGCGCTCTGCTGGGTGTCCGCTGCCCCTGGGGGATCGTTTTACCCCCAGGATCCTGGTAGCGGTGGCTGCTTTCTTGCAGGGCAGGTAAATGGCCTCCAGTGTGCTCCCATGGCACTCTGCTGCCAAGCACTCCGTAGCTGGGTGCCGGCCGGCCGACTCCTGGGTCCCGATAGTAGGGCGGCTCCTTGGGTGCCCTGGTGCCTCTGGACGGGTCGCTGTAGTAATCCTGTGGCGGCACAGTGCCGCGGCCAGACATCACGGCCTGCCGGCTATTGTAGAAGGTGAAGTCTGGAGCAGAGCCCTTCCTTGCAGCCAGCGAGTTATAAAAAGCCTCCCGGTACAGGTAGGGATCGGCAGCTCCCGGAAGGGCAGCGTCCTGAGCTCGGTGGTGTGGTGGCTCACACCAGGGCCCCTCTCCGGGGCCATACGTCAGAGAGCTTCTCCTCCCCAGAGGTGGTGGGGCCTCAGCATTCTCCCAAGGGCCTTCGTACCAGCCAGCAGCATCCCAGCTTTGAGAACGGCCAATACTGATATGCCTGCTGGGAACCGGCATCAGCAGAACAAATGACTGTGGATGAGGCAGGGGAGGAAGCTTTCTTCATAAATCTTCAATTACATACATCAAAAGCAGACCTGGCTGTATGCAAACCCTTCCGAGCCGGCAGGAACAACCAACTGGGGGTTTCTGTTTCAAAGTACGGACTAAATTATTAATCCTCCGAAACATTAGTAGGCTAAACAGCAGACTCACGGTAACTTCGCCTGATCCCCCCAGTGGTGGCCCCAGAAGTCTGTCCTGTGGCACTCAGTCGAGAAAGGAGGCTGTCCTCAAGCCTGCTGGGTCCCCCCTTTCGAGGCTATGCTCACACGGAACTCAGCTCTCTCCACATGCGGATTAGGAGCTAAATAAAGCCCCTAAAGCCTTTGTTCCATGTGACATCTTGCTAGACTGATGAAGGCGGCTGGGAGTTATCCCACACTGCACCTCCGGCTTATCTCCCACCTGCTCCTGTCCCTGCTCTGTGGCCAGGGCGCTTTTAGACAAGCACTACCCCCACCGGCCCACCGTGTAGAAGGGACAGCCAAGTAAGACTGCTTCAATGCCACTCGGCCTTAATCCTCCCAGATGGAGCGGTAATCCATCGCACACGGCCCGGAACACACGGAATGGGGTGGGCAGGTCCCCGTGTGAGTCTAGAATGTGGGATGCTCGGAGAAGTGGGTCAGGATCGCAGCCTGATGCTTCACCAACACACCGGTACCTGCTTCTGATGACTCCAGCTCCATCCAGATCCACTCGTTCCAATCTACAGATCGAATCCAGACAGGCTTCCCGCTGTGGCTGCAAGGCCAGGGGAAAATACCATGCGCGCATGTAACCCAGAATTTACCGTTTTAAGAGAGCACCAGAGGTCACGGGCAGCGGAGGATCAGCAACTAAGCCCTGATGCAAATAAGGAAAGCCCGGAAGTGGCCGCATGCCTGGCCCCACCCGCCCCAGATCCTCTTCCCTCAAAGGAGGTGGAAAGGAGGTGGGAGTGGTGGTGGCATCGGGCAGAAATTCACAACACAAACCTGAGGGGTTGACCGGGAGCTACAGAGGCTGGCTATGTTTAAATTATTTAAAAATGAGATAATATGCTACATGTGGCTAAGGATACTGTGCGAATTCAACCTTATGTTTCTCAAAGATTTAACCAAAGACAAATACTAGTTGTTTAAAATTGTGTGTGAGTATGTGCGTAATACACAAGCCACAACGTGAGAAACACTGAAAATGTACTGTGGGGGGAAAGTGAGTGTGATCCCACTTCCTGCTACTTCAGGTGTGCAGTAATGCCATGCTGTCTGCCTGCCCCCGTAATATCCTGAACAAGACATATTAAACTTTGAGATAAACTCTGCTTAAACCACCCACGCTCCCTGAGGAGTGCTGGTTCCCCACAGCCAGACGTTGAGCTAGAGAACAGTATCTAGAGACTAGCACAGCTAACACCTGGCCAGCTCAGGAGACCCCCAAGAGACTGTAGCCATCTATACCATGGTTTCCACTTCTGACCCCAATGGCAACAAAGCACCAAGTTATTTGGGAAAACGCCTTGGCAGGTGGTAGAGACTAAAATCCTTCCTAAACCTGACATCCAGGATACATATGGAAAGGGAAACCAAAGCATGACAGAAAGAGCCTGTGGAATCTGCTGGATTTCCACATATAAAATCTTCTGGTGCCAGGGCTGGAAGAACAGCTCAGCAGCTAAAGTGCTACCTGGTGAGCCCAAGGCCCTGAGATTGATTCCCCAGCACCACACAGGCTAAGTATAGTAGCATACAGCTGTCATCCCAGCACTCGGGGGGCTGAGGCAGGACTGCTGTGACTTCCAGGCTGCACTATGGAGCAAGACCCCTGTCTCCAGGGGAAAAAAAAACCAAAACAAACAAACAAACAAACAAACAAACAAACAAACAAATGTGCCAATTTCCATCATTCCTCCCTGGTAGACTCACAATCGTGGGGCAGAGGAATGGGTGAGAAGGCAGGGTGTCATACTCAATCAGGATTTCCAGGGCTTCCCCACGAGGGAATGCCAAAGAGAACAGGAAAGCTGGGTATGACGATGCCCGCGCCCTGCACTCGGGAGACTGAGAGAGGAGGTTCCCAAGTTTCAGGTCACTCTGGACAATTTAGCTAGGACAGGATCAAAATAAAAACAAAAAGGGCTGGGAGGTGGTGTTTTAGCTCAATGCTCCCTGCGTCGGATCCCCAGTATGCAGGGAAAACAAGCGCACAACGAAAATGATATGAAGTCCAGAACTAAAAGGAACAGTGCCCATTATGCAGGGCTGAACACGCAGCCACGGGCAAGGCTCACTGTTTGCGGGGTTCCTCTGAGTCACTGCAGTGTGCCCTCTCCTGAAGGTGGGGGGCCTCATAACTACCCCTTCTAGAAAGGAGGACAAGCAAGTGGGTCTTTGGAAAGTCTTGCCTTGTTCCCTCAGCACACCTCAGAGAGGCCTCAGCCCAAGACAAGAAAACACTGACAGGTAACTCTTCCCAGGTGGCAGCAAGTAGATGCCTGCTCCCCTTCCACTGTGGTGTTTCTGGGATGAGGGGCTTTATCAGGCATCCTGAGGGGAAGGAACTAGCAGCACCTCTCCTCTCACCAAGGGTGGACAACAGGTGGCTGGACAGTCACTGCCACGGCACAACTTCGCCTTTCAACAAGGGCTTCAAAGTGAGATGAAGACCACTAGCTGTCACTAGCATCTTAGGAATGTCCACTACGTTGCCATTCCTGCCAAGCTGTTTTACGCAACTGCTGGTCTAGCTTCGCCCAGAAGAACACCACAGACTCAGGGGATGCAGAAGTGTGATCTTGCTCCAGCCACAAGGCGTGGCCGTGGCAGCACTGGAGAAAGAATTCCCAAACCTGGAGAAACTGCCCTTCTGCAGTGGGAAAGAGAAACGCAGGTAAACTAAGTAATTCTCACACTTTCTGTAAGACTTTTTAACTAAACCTGAAAATTTTACCTCTGTCTCTTGAGGAACAAATATTAGATTCGAAGAATTCAAATGCCCAGTGGGTGTCATTTCCCCCAAATTCAAGACTTTTTTTTTTTAAAGACAGAGTCTTGCTTTATATTCTAGGATGGTCCTAACCTCACCAGATAGCCCAGGCTGCGCTTGATCTCATGGCAATCATACTGTCTCAGCTTCCTGAGTGCTGGGATTACATGTGTGCATCACTACCCACTGCTTATATGCTACTAGGGAATCAAGCTCAGGGGACTTCTGCCTGCTAGGCAAGCACTCTGTGCCGCTATTTCTCCAGTCCCCAGCCCCACTTTCTAACTGGGCTTCTATTACAGCCTTGCCCAGGGACCCAGGGCAGCAGCACAGGGCGGGCTCCAAGTAGCATCCCTCTGCGGCAGAATCAAGAGGCCCAGATTCCATTCCCATCACTTGTAGCCTGTTCTGCTCGGAAGCCACCCAAATTTACACAGCTTGGCTCTGCAATTTGCCAAATATTATGACAGATGTTTTCCTGTTAGGCAGAAACACCTGTACCTGGATCCACACTTTTCCAAACATTCTGGTACATCTTTTTTTAAAGTATTCCTCAGCTTTGAGAAAGGGGTGATTTCCTAAAACATCTAATGTTGACTATAAAAGGCAAGGTGGGCACAAGCTTCAGGAAGAGTAATGAGTTTTGCCACTGAACTATATAATCCTGTAAACACTTTATAGAAAACCACATAAAGCAAAGATGAAAGCACCATCTACAGTAAAAATCAGCACAACAAAACAAAGCCTATCTCGTGAAAATTAAGACAGACATTCCAAGAAAAGGCCGATTATGAAGAACAACAAAATAAGGAACCCAGGTTGTAAATGACACATCTGTTCCGAGCTCATTCTGGAACTTCCTGGGCAACTTCAGACACAAATTCACAACTGCCAAGTCCTCTAGAATCCCAGACTGTTCCAGAGGAATCCAGACAGTTCGAGATTATCAGGGAAGGGAGGCAAAGTTGAAGACCAGACCCCACACCCAAAGGAGTCTTCTGAGAACTCCCCGTAAGTATTTCTTGTCTGAATGAAATCATCAGCAGAGAAAAGGACTTGTTCTCCGTGGGTCTAGCCACACGGAAGAGAGAAACAAGGTCAGGTAGAAATCAAGACTCTAGAGAGTGGGCCAGCATGAAGGTCACTCGGCCCAACTTCCTGTCCCATTAAGTTGTGTTACTTACTGCCCATTTGGGAGGACAACTGCTGCCAAGCTGGCATCAAGGCATCTCTGGGGGACAGCTCGGTTTTCGCAGAAAGCCACCCCAAATTAAAGCACGGTACGGAACAACCTTTCCCATGGTGGACCAACAGTAGCCAGAACTTCCATTCCCAGGTCCTACTCCAGGAGTCCAAGCGGGTCTGAAAGTCAAGGCAGAGACAGGAACCTCCTTCTGAAGCTTGCCTGTGCCTACTGAGTACCAGGATGAAGCCTGGCTGTGGCCTGGGCAGCTGGTGTCTCCTCTGGGACACTGCTGAGGTTAGTGGTTATTCACCCTCTTCCAGCAGAGACAGGGCCAAAAATAGGCCTATCATACACGGACTTCCTACTTTAAGTGTGGACAGGCTATGTTTTTTTCTTTTTTAATACTTCTATTATGTGTCCTAGAGTTTCTTTTAAAAGGGTTCCTGCCGGGCATGGTGACAATACACTTGTAATCCCAGCACTTGGGATGCTGAGGCAGGAGGATTGCTGTGAGTTTAAGGGTGCCCCTGAGCTACAGAGTGACTTCAGAACCAGCCTGAACTGGAAAGAAAGCCTGTCTCCAAGAAAGTGTTCCTTCTGTCCACTCCCTACCACTGCTTGCTATTTTAACTTAAAGGTAAGCAATGCCCATAGCATGAGTGAATCACCCCAGGCTGTCAGCAGATGGGGGTTTTACGGTAGCCAATATCTAAATTGCACAGGTGCAGAGAAAACTGGGAGAATTTCAGGGACATCTTGTTAGTCATGAAGAAGGCCAAGTGACACGAACACCCCTGCCCCTGTGGTGTTCTCACACAGGCTCTGTGAAACCAAGACCATACTCAAAAAAACAAACAAACAAACAAACAAACAAACAAACAAAACAAAATCAAAAGACCAAGGCTGGATTCACACCAACCAGTCCTTTACAGACTGGCTGTGTCTGAGCAGGCCCTGTCCTCGGAACAATCAACATCAGCCATGATCAGTGCAAACCAAGGCTGCACAGTGCTCGACTCATTTCCTGCTTACATTATAAAAACTTCTAAGAATCATGTTTTAAAAATTAAGTATGATTCCTACTTGTAACGGAGTGAAAAGCTCACTCTCACGGCCCTCTGTCTGTCTGTCTGTCCGGTACTGGGGAATCAAGCCCATGGCTGTCATCTATCTCCAGTTCATTTTTTAAAAGATTTTGAGACAGGGTCCTGCCAAGCAGCTAAGGAACCCAGGCTGGGGGGCTCAGACTTGCCACCTTCTTGCCTCAGGCTCCTTGAGTTCTGGGACTATAGGCCCGTGCCACTTTGCCCAGCTCATGGTCCTTCTTGAATAGACCTGTGGACAGAAAAATTGCTCCTCACAGCGCAACAGTTACCTGGAAAGGCTGCTCTGATTCAGATGCAGAGTTCCGCCCAAATGCACATGCCTTCCCTGTTCTCTGTAGAGGCCTCAATGCTAACTCCTCCTCTACACACTGCCGTTTCACATCCTTGCCAGGTGCTGGGGGAATTCAGAATACTCAAGAACTTCCTTTCTCTCTGGTTTGGAAAGCTCCTATAATTCCCCCATCAGGTTACGGTGCAAATTACCCAACACCAAGACCCCTCTGCCACTTTAGCTCTACTCCACGTATGCCTGCCTGCCATCGACCCAAATGAGCAGAACACAGAATGAGCAGAGACGGGCCGCAGCATCCAGGAGCCACAACACTTCCCGCTACACGCACATTTTGCTGAGCACCACACTGTCCAACAGTGAGGGACAGATAGTCCTCGCCTCGGAGAAAGGTAGTGCTGGGGGGAAATGGCAGAAACCTACATGTATGCCGCCACTCGGGTGCCTGTGGCTCCACCCACAGGGAAGCCCCCATGCAGCCACTCTGAAGGGGCTGGCCCCAGGGTGACAGAAGAGCTGTCACGTGACAATGTAGTCAGGATGGGCGGTAGAGAGATTCTTTAGGCCATAAAAAGACAACAGCCCACCTTACTCACAAGTCCGGAAGAACCCGTGGCCCCTAGTCCAGGGTGCCCTTGCAAAGGGACAATCCTGCTGGTACATCCGTTTCCCAGTGAAGATGGGAACACGATTATGAACACTCCACCCCACAGGTGCGGAAGGAAAATGGAAGAGAGGAGACGAAATGCGCGGAAGCCCACCACGTCCGTACGGTGCCAGACCCCATGGAGTTCTTCACAGTCTGGCCTCGCACCTGTCTCAGAAGGCGCCCAAGGCCGCTCTTTGTGCGCCTGGCATGGTTTCTCCACTTCTTCCTTTTTGTAGTACTAGGGGTTTGAGCACCAGGGCCTTTGCACTGAGCTGCAACCCCAACCCTCCCCAACCTCCACACCGAGGATTCAGATTACTTTTATAGTTTTTGACTTCTGAGAGACTCTCATTCAGTGGCTAAAGCGCCCAGGCTGGCCTTGAACTTGCAATCCTCCTGCTTCAGCCTCCCAGAGTACTGGGGTTGGGGGCCCAGAGCACCTGAGCTTTATTGCAAGAGAATTAATCATCGTTTGGAACACTTATTGAAAAATGGTCCTATGAATGTGGTATGTGCCATTCAGGAACAAGAGTGTCACTGCCACCTCTAACACTTGCAGCAAAAGGAAAGGCTGGGCAAGAAGCAGCAACCAAGCGTATTCTGGGACTCTCATTCACCCCAAAGACCACTAGTGTGTCTCAGTGTGATGGGACTGTGGTGGGGGAAGGGCCAAAGGCAGCAGCCACAAGACCAAACCAGAAGAGCGTGACGTACCCCCACCCCAATTCCTATTGCAATCTGCAGCACACATGCCTAAGCTCCAAAGCAAACCTAAGCAGCCCAAGAGGGGGTGAAGACGTCCACCCAGGAGCAAACCGACAAGCGCAGAGAGAAGATTTGCATCTGACAAATGAACAACATTAGAGGATTCATCAAATGACAAATCAGGTTTAAGGATGAAAAAAAATTGAGGGCCTGGTTTGGTGTAGGCAATGCTGTGAGCCTTCTTCACATGACAGTGGGTGGGTGAACCCTGAGAGCAGGGAGCTGCCCTTCCAAATTACTCTGAAAAAAAAAAAAAACCTACATAAGGCAAGACAGACAATTTTTATTGTTTGCAAGTAAGGGCATTTCTGGCTCTGACCATTTCCATACCTTTACATTAATGCAACATGGTTTTAGTACATTCATTTTTATCATGGAGTTTTGAGCCATGTCTAGTTGACAATTGTATATTTACACAGTTAATGCAATTACAGCTAATCACCTAATTGCTAGAAATGTAACTAATTGCCTCATCCCAACATATAATTAAAATGTATAGCAACATTATCAAACCCATTTTTAAAATCCACTTTTTGGGGCTTCTGAAAGCTGTTTGTTCACAATGGTCTTGGGAGTTCCTATAGACGGCAGATTTCAACACTGGTTCTCCACAAACTGTTCTACAAAAACAAGTAAGCAGCAACTGTATAATGCATTAAAAAAAATAAAAGGTAAAATGAAACAACTAGCCTGAACAAAAACATCGAAATAAAAAGACAAACACACAACAACTCTGAGGGGGAAAAAAAAGGCTCTGATGCGGACCAGAAGGCAAGGGGCGGAAAGTTCCCGGGCCTCACCCTAGCCAGCTCCGCCTGCTTCAGCCACTCCAGGGCCCTGGGCAATGTTCAAGCCATCTGTGGCTTACTAGTCATGAGCACCACCAACACACATCACCAGGGGAACATTCTGACAACATGTGATCCCACAGCAATGAGCCGGTCCCCCTAAAAGCCAAAGAGCACTTCCAAAGAGAGGACTGTTCCTGCGGTGCCCTCTTGACCCTCTAGAGGACAAAGGGAGACAGGAAAGCCACCTTTCCTTCCTCTTATTCCGTGTTCAGGAGAAACAGTCTGGAAATAAGGAATGTTTACCATGACCATTTAAAAGGGGTCTTCTATCCTTGCTTTCTGAGGAGCAGCTGAGTGAGCTGCATGGTAGAGGCTCCTTATCACAGTTCATGGTCACCCTCCCTGGAACCACTTTCCACATTTTTAAGAAACTCAAACAAAATTAACTAAAATGAAGCATCTACCTTTTCTCCCCCCCAAACTCAGTCTCCATAGCCATAGGAAAGGACAGCATTTGGTGACAGATCTTCCCATACCCCACACTAAGACAATCTAACAAAAAGACATGTGCAAAGCCACTGTGGTGACTTACATATCTACCAACTCAGGATGGAAGAAACTATTTCTTCTGAGTCTTTCACTTTGGCAAAGTGGAGCAGTGAGTCCTGGTCTCTGAGCAACAAATATTGGGGCAAATCAACCAGCTTTGGCACGAGGCAATAAGGTGGTACAACTTTCTGGATGGTGCAATTCATGAGTCAATTATGTCTGCAAACTAAAAAGGAAAAGGAAAGCCAGTACCTACATTATACATCAAAAGGAGGAGCCTGTGATCTGGTTCTGACCAGCCTATGTTATCAAAGATGGTTTCATAATTACTATTATACAAGGCACTCAAGGATTGTTTGATAGTGGCCATCAAGAAAAGACAAGGAGCGAATTATAAATATCAAAACAAAAGGGTCATTTTAAAAATAAATTAAAATGTCTTTTAAGTTATCTTAAAAGACTACTCATTATTCCAAATGAATTGGATGGAGTCTGAAAGCCCTTGGCTGGGCCCTCCCTTAAATCTGGGATTACAGATGCCTTGACATCTAGGCCCCAGAGGGAAACGGCCAGGAGGCCCATAAAGGAACTGGGAGCCCAGGATTTTAGTGGAGGGAACTGAAAAGGCCTTGGGAAGGCAGGGAGGGGTAGAGGAAGTTTCTATGCCGACATGACACTTAGATTTGGCCAGTCACGTTCACCACAGGATCCCGAGGCCAGTGCTTTGCACTAGGGACACGAAGCAGGTGGTCGCTGGAGGTGGAAGGAGAGATGTGATGGGTTAACATTCCCCCCCCCCAAAAACCAGCAGAAATATGAAATTTTCCTAAGCTCAGAGATGACGTCATGTTTTCAATACCTTAACAACAACAAAAAACAGCAAAACACTCCCGAGGGACAAAGATGTATCCGTAGAAAAGGGTACAATGAGTTGGACAAGCTCCCTATACATCCATGCTAAACATTCTGTAAGCGGCTCAGATACTGGTGAGGACCCAAAGCTGTGTGTCGCAGATGTGCGAGGCCTTGAGGCAGAATGAAGAACCAAACCATGGGACTGGTATGAGGGACAGACTAAGAGACCAGCACACAGCATGGGCCCTGGGCACAAACTGCCAACTGCCCAGTGCCTTGCTGGCAGTACCTGTGAAATGGGCATTACCCACGAGCCCAGATGTATGAGAGGTGCCACAAGGAATCTATCTATCAGTCAGTACGCAGGAGGAACACCATCACAGCACCTGGAACAGCTGGTGCTTGACAAGACACCAGAAGCAGGACTCATGGATTAAGATCTGTATCTGACTAACTTAATGTCAGCAGCCATCCGAACATTTGAAGAAATATGACTACACCTATTTTTAAAGAAAATGGCACACACAAAGGTGACGCTGAACTTTTGATCATAAAATCCTGAGTATCGAGGCAGAGCCGGGGGAAGGCTGGTGAGACAGTGAACTGGAGAGCGCAGACGATGCTCTGCCCAACTCTGGTCTATCTAGCGATTGCAAAACGGATGTTAAGTTCACAGCACTTTGCTGCCATTCTGGTCTCCAACGTGAGTATCTCGAGCACAGTATGTGGGCACAGGGTGGAATATGTCCCAAACTTTCCTGTCACTGACATTGCAAAGCTGATCCAATTCAGGCTTTTCAGAGAGAGGACTCAGCCAACTCAACAAAGTCCTTCCCGTCAATGTCAAATCTATGTATCTTCCCTCTCCCTGCTGAGATGAACTCAGATTGTAGAACAGCCTAAAACCCAACTGGCTCCAAATTTCCAGTCACACCAATGTCTTTGGAATTCCATTAAGCCCAAGTGATTATTTTAGATTCTTTAGACTGAAGTGATATGACAATCAAATATAACACACGACCCTGGACTGTTTCCCACAGAAACAAACAGATATAAAAAGACAAATACAGCTAAAAGCTGGCATGTGGGGGAAATGTGATCCTAGGAATAATCACACTGTTGTGGTTATATAGAAAATGTCCTCAAAGAGACCAGACACCCACACCCTAGGTCCTAATGGTAAACCACTGGATCAACAAACTTTTTTCAGATGGTTCTAAGGGGAAAAAATAATCTACCCATCCCTCTCCCGTGTACACACATATATGCA